>CM059426.1:181006784-181106784 GCA_030390025.1 Squalus acanthias
TTTATACTATCACCACCTGGTGTAATATACTATCACACCCTTAGGGTTATACTATCACCACCTGGTGTTCATATTATCACTACCTGATGTGTATACTATCAGCACCTTGTTCATATTATCACACCTGGTGTTTATACTATCAGCACTTGTTCATATTATCAACACCTGGTGTTCTTATTATCACCACCTGGTGTTTATACTATCCAGCATTTGTTCATATTATCAACACCTGGTGTTCATATTATCACCACCTGGTGTTCATATTATCAACACCTGGTGTTCATATTATCACCAGCTGGTGTTTATACTATCACCACTTAGCGTTTATACTATCACCACATGGCGTTTATACTATCACCCCACTTGGTTATTTATACTATCACCACCTGGAGTTTATACTATCCACCACCTGTGTTTATACTAACACCACCTGCCATTTATACTATCAACACCTTGTGTTACTACTTTCACCCCCTGGTTTTTTATAACTATCACCACCTGGCCCGTTAAACTATCACCTCCTGCTATTATACTATGCACCACATGGCTTTAACTGTCACCACCTGGCGTTTATATTATCCCACCTGGTTTTTATACTTATAACCACCTGGACGTTTATAGTATCAACCACCTGGAGTGTACATAGTATCACCATCTTGTCTTTTATTCTATCAGCTCCTGGCGTTATAACTATCACCACCTGGCGTTTGTACTATCACCACCTGGTATTTATACTATCACCACCTGGCGTTTATACTATCACCACCTGGTTTTTATACTATCACCACCTGGTGTATATACTATCACCACTTAGGGTTTATACTATCACCACCTGGTGTTCATATTATCATCACCTGATGTGTATACTATCAGCACTTGTTCATATTATCAACACCTGGTGTTTATACTATCAGCACTTGTTCATATTATCAACACCTGGTGTTCATATTATCACCACCTGGTGTTTATACTATCAGCACTTGTTCATATTATCAACACCTGGTGTTCATATTATCACCACCTGGTGTTCATATTATCAACACCTGGTGTTCATATTATCACCAGCTGGTGTTTATACTATCACCACTTAGCGTTTATACTATCACCACATGGCGTTTATATTATCACCACTTGGTATTTATACTATCACCACCTGGTTTATATACTATTTCCACCTTGTATTTATACTATCACCACTTGCCGTTTATACTATCACCACCTGGTGTTCATATTATCACCACCTGTCATTTATACTATCACCACCTGGCGTTTATACTATCAACACCTGGTGTTTCTAATATCACCCCCTGGTTTTAATACTATCACCACCTGGTGTTTATACTATCACCACCTGGTGTTCATATTATCACCACTTGGCGTTTATAGTATCACCACCTGGCGTTTATAGTATCACCACCTGTTTTTTATACTATCAGCTCCTGGCGTTTAAACTATCACCACTTAGCGTTTATACTATCACCACCTGGTGTTTATACTATCACCACCTGGCGTTTATATTATCACCACCTGGTATTTATACTATCACCACCTGGTTTTTATACTATCACCACCTTGTATTTATACTATCACCACCTGGTGTTCATATTATCACCACCTGTCATTTATACTATCACCACTTGCCGTTTATACTATCACCACCTGGTGTTCATATTATCACCACCTGGTATTTATACTATCACCACTTGGCGTTTATACTATCACCACCTGGTATTTATGCTATCACCACTTGGCGTTTATACTATCACCACCTGGGTTTTATACTATCAACACCTCGTATTTATACTATCACCGCTTGGCGTTTATACTATCACCACCTGGTGTTTATATTATCACCACCTGGTGTTCATATTATAACTACCTCTCATTTATACTATCACCACCTGGTGTTTATACTATCACCACCTGGTGTTCATATTATCACCACTTGGCGTTTATACTATCACCACCTGGTGTTTATACTATCACCACCTGGTGTTCATATTATCACCACTTGGCGTTTATGGTATCACCACCTGGCGTTTATAGTATCACCACCTGTTTTTTATACTATCAGCACCTGGCGTTTAAACTATCACCTCCTGCTATTTATACTATCACCACTTGGCGTTTAAACTATCACCACCTGACGTTTATATTATCACCACCTGGTTTTTATACTAACACCACCTGACGTTTATATTATCAACACCTGGTGTTCATACTATCACCACTTGGCGTTTATACTATCACCACCTGGTGTTCATATTATCACCACTTGGCGTTTATACTATCACCACCTGGTGTTCATATTATCACCACTTGGCGTTTATACTATCACCACTTGGCGTTTATACTATCACCACCTGGTTTTTATACTATCACCACTTGGCATTTATACTATCACCACCTGTTTTTTATACTATCACCACCTGGCGTTTAAACTATCACCTTCTGCTATTTATAATATCACCACTTGGCGTTTAAACTATAACCACCTGGCGTTTATATTGTCACCACCTGGTTTATATACTAAGACCACCTGACGTTTATATTATCACCACCTGGTGTTCATATTATCACCACGTGGTGTTTATACTATCACCACCTGGCGTTTGTACTATCACCTCCTGGTATTTATACTATCACCACCTGGCGTTTATACTATCACCACCTGGTGTTCATGTTATCACCACTTGGCGTTTATACGATCAGCACTGGTTTTTGTACTATCACCAGCTGGTATTTATACTATCACCACTTGGCGTTTAACTGTCACCACCTGGCGTTTATATTATCACCACCTGGTTTTTATACAAGACCCACTGACGTTTATATTATCACCACCTGGTGTTCATATTATCACCACCTGGTGTTTATACTATCACCACCTGGCGTTTGTACTACACCTCCTGGTATTTATACTATCAACACCTGGCGTTTATACAATCACCACCTGGTATTTATACTATCAACACCTGGTGTTCTTACTATCACCACCTGGTTTTTATACTATCACCACCTGGTGTATATACTATCACCACTTAGGGTTTATACTATCACCACCTGGTGTTTATACTATCACCACCTGACGTTTATATTATCACCACCTGGTATTTATTCTATCACCACTTGGCGTTTATACTATCACTACCTGGTTTTTATACTATCACCACCTGGTATTTATACTATCACCACCTGGCGTTTATACTATCACCACCTGGTGTTCATAATATCACCACCTGTCATTTATACTATCACCACCTGGCGTTTCTATTATCAGCACTTGGCTTTTATGCTATCACCACCTGGCATTTATACTATCACCACCTGTCGTTTATACTATCACCACCCGGTGTTCATATTATCACCACTTGGCGTTTATACTATCACCACCTGGTGTTCATATTATCACCACTTGGCGTTTATACTATCACCACCTGGTGTTTATACTATCACCACCTGGTGTTCTTATTATCACCACTTGGCGTTTATACTATCACCACCTGGCGTTTATAGTATCACCACCTGTTTTTTATACTATCACCACCTGGCGTTTATACTATCACCACCTGGTTTTTATACTATCACCACCTGGCATTTATACTATCACCACCTGGCGTTTATACTATCACCATCTGGTATTTATACTATCACCACCTTGTGCTTATACCATCACCACTTGTCGTTTATACTATCACCACCTGGTTTTTATACTGTCACCACCTGGTGTTTACACTATCACCACCTGGTATTTATACTATCACCACATGGCGTTTAAACTATCACCTCCTGCTATTTATACTATCACCACTTGGCGTTTAAACTATCACCACCTGGTTTTTATACTATCACCACCTGGCATTTATACTATCACCACCTGGCGTTTATACTATCACCACCTGGTGTTTATACTATCACCACCTGGTTTATATTATCACACTGGAGTTTATAATATCACCACTGTTTATACTATCACCACCTGGTGTTTATACTATCACCACTGGTTTATACTATCACCACCTGGTTTATACTATCACCACCTGGTGTTTATACTATCACCACTGGGTTCATATTATCACACACTGGGTTTAAATATCATCACCCTGGTTTATACTATCACCACTGGTGTTATATTAATCACCACCTGGCGTTTATACTATCACACCTGGTTTTTATTATCACACCTGGTGTTATAATATCACCACCTGGTGTTAATACTATCACCACCTGCTGTTTATAATAATCACCACCTGGTGTTTATACATCACCACCTGGAGTTAATCTTATCACCACCTGGTGTTTATATTATCTCCACCTGGCGTTTATACTATCACCACCTGGTGTTCATATTATCACCACCTGGAGTTTATACTATCACCACCTGGTGTATATACTATTACCACTTAGGGTTTATACTATCACCACCTGGTGTTTATACTATCACCACCTGGCATTTGTATTATCAACACCTGGTATTTATTCTATCACCACCTGGTGTTTATACTATCACCACCTGGTGTTCATATTATCACCACTTGGCGTTTATACGATCACCACCTGGTTTTTATACTATCACCACCTGGTTTTTATACTATCACCACTTGGCGTTTATACTATCACCACCTGGTTTTTGTACAATAACCAGCTGGTATTTATACTATCACCACCTGGTATTTATACTTTCACCACCTGGCGTTTATACTCTCACCACCTGGTATTTATACTATCACCACCTGGTATTTATACTATCACCACCTGGCGTTTATACTCTCACCACCTGGTATTTATACTATCATCACCTGGTATTTATACTATCACCACCTGGTATTTATACTATCACCACCTGGCATTTATACTATCACCACCTGGCATTTATACTATCACCACCTGGCGTTTATACTATCACCACCTGGCATTTATACTATCACCACCTGGTATTTATACTATCACCACACTGGCGTTTATACTCTCACCATCTGGTATTTATACTATCACCACCTGGCGTTTATACTATCACCACTTGGTTTTTATACTATCACCAGCTGGCGTTTATACTATAACCACTTGGCGTTAATACTATCACCACCTGGTTTTTATACTATCACCACCTGGTGTTCATACTATCACCACTTGGCGTTTATACTATCACCATCTGGTGTTCATATTATCACCACTTGGCGTTTATACTATCACCACCTGGTGTTCATATTATCACCACTTGGCGTTTATACTATCACCACTTAGCGTTTATACTATCACCACTTGGCGTTTATACTATCACCACCTGGTTTTTATTCTATCACCACTTGGCATTTATACTATCACCACCTGTTTTTTATACTATCACCACCTGGCGTTTAAACTATCACCTTCTGCTATTTATAATATCACCACTTGGCGTTTAAACTATCACCACCTGGCGTTTATATTGTCACCACCTGGTTTTTATACTAAGACCACCTGACGTTTATATTATCACCACCTGGTGTTCATATTATCACCACGTGGTGTTTATACTATCACCACCTGGCGTTTGTACTATCACCTCCTGGTATTTTACTATCACAACCTGGCGTTTATACTATCACCACCTGGTGTTCATATTATCACCACTTGGCGTTCATACGATCACATCCTTGGTTTTTGTGCTATCACCAGCTGGTATTTATACTATCACCACCTGGCGTTTAAACTGTCACCACCTGGCGTTTATATTATCACCACCTGGTTTTTATACTAAGACCACCTGACGTTTATATTATCACCACCTGGTGTTCATATTATCACCACCTGGTGTTTATACTATCATCACCTGGCGTTTGTACTACACCTCCTGGTATTTATACTATCACCACCTGGCGTTTATACTATCACCACGTGGTATTTATACTATCAACACCTGGTGTTCTTACTATCACCACCTGGTTTTTATACTATCACCACCTGGTGTATATACTATCACCACTTAGGGTTTATACTATCACCACCTTGTGTTTATACTATCACCACCTGACATTTATATTATCACCACCTGGTATTTATTCTATCACCAATTGGCGTTTATACTATCACCACCTGCTTTTTATACTATCACCACCTGGTATTTATACTATCACCACCTGGCGTTTATACTATCACCATCTGGCATTTATACTATCACCACCTGGTGTTTATACTATCACCACCTGGTGGTCATATTATCACCACTTGGCCTTTATACTATCACCATCTGGTGTTTATACTATCACCACCTGGTGTATATACTATTACCACTTAGGGTTTATACTATCACCACCTGTTTTTTATACTATCACCACTTGGTGTTTATACTATCACCACCTGGTATTTATACTATCACCACCTGGCGTTTATACTATCACCACTGGTGTATTAACACTATCACCACCGTGTTGTCCTATTATAACCACCTGGTGTTAAACTAATCACCACCTGAGTTCTATTACCACCACCTGTGGTCCTATTATCACCACCTGGTGTTTTAAGCAATCACCACCTGGGGTTCATATTAAATCCCACTTGGTGTTCTATTATCATCCCATTATCACCAAACTGGTGTTATATTATCACCAGCTGGTTTTATACTATCACCACCTGGTGTTTATACTATAACCAGCTGGTGTTCATATTATCCCACCTGGTTTAATACTATCACCACCGCTGTTTAAATTATCACCACCAGGTGTTCATATTTCACCAGCTTGTTATTTATAACTATCACCACCTGGTGTTCATATTATCACCACCTGGTGTTCATATATTCAACCACCTGGTGTTTATAATATCACCAGCTGTCGTTTAGCTATGCACACTGGTGTTCATAATATCACACCTGGTGTTTATATTATCACCACCTGGTGTTCATATTATCACCACTTGGCGTTTATACTATCACCACCTGGTTTTTATACTATCACCACCTTGGATTTATATTATCACCACTTGGCTTTTATATTATCTCCACCTGGCATTTATACTATCACCACCTGGTGGTCATATTATCACCACTTGGCCTTTATACTATCACCACCTGGTGTATATACTATTACCACTTAGGGTTTATACTATCACCACCTGGTGTTTATACTATCACCACCTGGCATTTGTATTATCACCACCTGGTATTTATTCTATCACCACCTGGTGTTTATACTATCACCACCTGGTGTTCATATTATCACCACTTGGCGTTTATACGATCACCACCTGGTTTTTATACTATCACCACCTGGTTTTTATACTATCACCACATGGCGTTTATACTATCACCACCTGGTTTTTATACTATCATCACCTGGTATTTATACTATCACCACCTGGCATTTATACTATCACCACCTGGCATTTATACTATCACCACCTGGCATTTATACTATCATCACCTGGTATTTATACTATCACCACCTGGTATTTATACTATCACCACCTGGCATTTATACTATCACCACCTGGCGTTTATACTATCACCACCTGGCATTTATACTATCACACCTGGTATTTATACTATCACCACCTGGCGTTTATTACTCTCACCATCTGGTATTTATACTATCACCACCTGGCGTTTATACTATCACCACTTGGTTTTTATACTATCACCAGCTGGCGTTTATACTATAACCACTTGGCGTTAATACTATCACCACCTGGTTTTTATACTATCACCACCTGGTATTTATATTATCACCACTCGTCGTTTATACTATCACCACCTGGTTTTTATACTATCACCACCTGGTATTTATATTATCACCACATGGCATTTATACTATCACCACCTGGTGTTTATATTATCACCACCTGGCATTTAGACTATCACACTTGGTGTTTATACTATCAACACTGGTGTTCATACTATCACCACTTGGCGTTTATACTATCACCACCTGGTGTTCATATTATCACCACTTGGCGTTTATACTATCACCACCTGGTGTTCATATTATCACCACTTGGCGTTTATACTATCACCACTTAGCGTTTATACTATCACCACTTGGCGTTTATACTATCACCACCTGGTTTTTATTCTATCACCACTTGGCATTTATACTATCACCACCTGTTTTTTATACTATCACCACTGGCGTTTAAACTATCACTTCTGCTATTTATAATATCACCACTTGGCGTTTAAACTATCACCACCTGGCATTTATATTGTCACCACCTGGTTTTTATACTAAGACCACCTGACGTTTATATTATCACCACCTGGTGTTCATATTATCACCACGTGGTGTTTATACTATCACCACCTGGCGTTTGTACTATTACCTCCTGGTATTTTTACTATCACAACCTGGCGTTTATACTATCACCACCTGGTGTTCATATTATCACCACCTGGCGTTTATACGATCACCACCTGGTGTTCCTATTATCAGCCACTCGGGGTTTATACAATCACCAGTGGTGTTCATACTATCACCACCTTGACATGTGTATATCACCACCGGGGTTTTATATTTTCTCTGCTGTCGTTAATACTATCACCATCTGATGTGAAATTATCACCACCGGTGTTCATTTTATTCATCCAACTGACGTTTATTACTTTTCACACCTGGTGTTCTATTTTCAGCACTGGCGTTTTAATACTATCACCCTGGAAGTTTATACTATCACCACCTGGTGTTCATATTATCACCTCCTGGTGTTCATACTATCCCCACCTGGTCTTTATACTATCACCACATCGTGTTCATATTATCACTAACTGGTGTTCATATTATCAACACCTGGTGTTCATATTAATACCACCTGGTGTTTATACAATCACCACCTGGAGTTTATACTATCACCACCTTGTGTTCATATTATCACCACCTGGAGTTTATACTAACACCACCTGGTGTTCATATTATCACACTTGACGTTTATACCATCACCACCTGGTGTTTATACTATCACCACCTGGTTTTTATACTATCACCACTTGGCGTTTGTACTGTCACCACCTGGTTTTTGTACTATCACCAGCTGGTTTTTATACTATCACCACCTGGTATTTATACTATCATCACCTGGCGTTTATACTCTCTCCACCTGGTATTTATACTATCACCACCTGGTATTTATACTATCACCACCTGGCGTTTATACTATCACCACCTGGTATTTATACTATCACCACCTGGTATTTATACTATCACCACCTGGTATTTATACTATCACCACCTGGCGTTTATACTCTCACCATCTGGTATTTATACTATCACCACCTGGCGTTTATACTATCACCACATCGTTTTTATACTATCACCAGTTGGCGTTTATACTATCACCACTTGGCGTTACTACTATCACCACCTGGTTTTTATACTTACACCACTTGGCATTTATACTATCACCACCTGATTTTTATACTATCACCACCTGGCGTTTATACTATCACCACCTGGTGTTCATAATATCACCACCTGTCATTTATGCTATCACCACCTGGCGTTTCTATTATCAGCACTTGGCTTTTATACTATCACCACCTGGCATTTATACTATCACCACCTGTCGTTTATATTATCACCACTTGGATTTTATATTATCTCCACCTGGCATTTATACTGTCACAACCTGCTGGTCATATTATCACCACTTGGCATTTATACTATCACCACCTGATTTTTATACTATCACCACCTGGTATTTATATTATCACCACATGGCGTTTATACTATCAACACCTGGTGTTTATATTTTCACCACCTGGCATTTAGACTATCACCACTTGGTGTTTATACTATCACCACTTGGCGTTTATACTATCACCACCCGGTGTTCATATTATCACCACTTGGCGTTTACACTATCACCACCTGGTGTTTATACTATCACCACCTGGTGTTCTTATTATCACCACTTGGTGTTTATACTATCACCACCTGGTGTTATACTATCACCACCTGTTGTTTATACTATCACCACCTGGTGTTTATACTATCACCATGGTGTTATACTATCACACCTGGTGTTATATTATCACCACTGGTGTTCATATTATCACCACTGGTGTATTACTATCACCACCTGGTTTTATACTTATCACCACCTGGTGTTTATACTATCACCACCGGTGTTTATATATCACCACCTGTGTTATACTATCACCACTGGTATTTATACTATCACCACCTGGCGTTATACTTTCACCACCTGGTGTTCCTATATCACCACCTGGTTTCAATTATCACCACCTGGTGTTCATATTATCACCACCTGGCGTTTATACTATCAGCGCCTGGTGTTCATAATGTCCACCTTACCTGGTGTTTATGATTATCACCACCTTGGTGTTCATATTATCACCACCTGGTGTTCATATTATCACCACCTGGTGTTCATATTATCACCACTTGGCCTTTATACTATCACCACCTGGTGTTTATACTATCACCACCTGGTGTATATACTATTACCACTTAGGGTTTATACTATCACCACCTGGTGTTTATACTATCACCACCTGGCGTTTCTATTATCACCACCTGGTATTTATTCTATCACCACCTGGTGTTTATACTATCACCACCTGGTGTTCATATTATCACCACTTGGCGTTTAAACTGTCACCACCTGGCGTTTATATTATCACCACCTGGTTTTTATACTAAGACCACCTGACTTTTATATTATCACCACCTGGTGTTCATATTATCACCACCTGGTGTTTATACTATCACCACCTGGCGTTTGTACTACACCTCCTGGTATTTATACTATCACCACCTGGCATTCATACTATCACCACCTGGTATTTATTCTATCAACACCTGGTGTTCTTACTATCACCACCTGGTTTTTATACTATTACCACCTGGTGTATATATTATCACCACTTAGGGTTTATACTATCACCACCTGGTGTTTATACTATCACCACCTGACGTTTATATTATCACCACCTGGTATTTATTCTATGACCACTTGGCGTTTATACTATCACCACCTGGTTTTTAAAGTATCACCACCTGGTATTTATACTATCACCACCTGGCGTTTATACTATCACCATCTGGCATTTATACTATCACCACCTTGTGTTTATACCATCACCACTTGTCGTTTATACTATCAACACCTGGTTTTTATACTATCACCACCTGGTGTTTATACTATCACCACCTGGTATTTATACTATCACCACTTGGCGTTTATACTATCACCACCTGGTATTTATACTATCACCACATCGTGTTCATATTATCACCACCTGGTGTTTATACTATCACCACCTGGCGTTTATACTATCACCACCTGGCGTTTATGCTATCACCACCTGGTTTTTATACTATCACCACCTGGTGTTTATACTATCACCACCTGGTATTTATACTATCACCACTTGGCGTTTATACTATCACCACCTGGTATTTATACTATCACCACATCGTGTTCATATTATCACCACCTGGTGTTTATACTATCACCACCTGGCGTTTATACTATCACCACCTGGCGTTTATGCTATCACCACCTGGTTTTTATACTATCACCACCTGTTGTTCATACCATCCCCAGAAGGCATTCATACTTTCACCACCTGGTGTTCATACAATCCCCAGAAGGCATTCATACTGTCACCACCTGGTGTTGATATTATCACCACTTGGCGTTTATACTATCACCACCTGGTATTCATATTATCACCACTTGGCGTTTATACTATCACCACCTGGCGTTTATACTATCACCTCCTGGTATTCATATTATCACCACTTGGCCTTTATACTATCATCACCTGGCGTTCATACTATAACCTCTTGGTATTCATATTATCACCACTTGGCGTTTATACTATCACCACCTGGCGTTTATACTATCACCACCTGGTGTTCATATTATCACCACTTGGCGTTTATACTATCACCACCTGGTGTTCATATTATCACCACCTGTCATTTATACTATCACCACATGGCGTTTCTGTTATCACCACCTGGTATTTATTCTATCACCACCTGGTGTTTATACTATCACCACCTGGTGTTCATATTATCACCACTTGGCGTTTATACTATCACCACCTGGTGTTTATACTATCACCACCTGGTGTTCTTATTATCACCACCTTGTGTTTATACCATCACCACTTGTCGTTTATACTATAACCACCTGGTTTTTATACTGTCACCACCTGGTGTTTATACTATCACCACCTGGTATTTATACTATCACCACTTGGCGTTTATACTATCACCACCTGGTTTTTATACTGTCACCACTTTGCGTTTATACTATCACCACCTGGTATTTATACTATCACCACTTGGCGTTTATACTATCACCACCTGTTTTTTATACCATCACCACCTGGTTTTTATACTATCACCACTTGGCGTTTATATACCATCACCTGGTTTATACATCACCACCTGGTTTTTATCTATCACCACCTGCGTTATATTATCACCACTTGGCTTTTATAATATCTCCACCTGGCATTTATACTATCACCACCTGGTGGTCATATTATCACCACTGGCCTTTATACTATCACCACCTGGTGTTTATACTATCACCACCTGGTGTTATACTATTCCACATAGGGTTTATACTATCACCACCGGCGTTTCTATTATCACCACCTGGTTTTATTCTATCACCACTGGTGTTTATACTATCACCACCTGGTGTTCATATTATCACACTTGGCGTTTAAACTGTCACCACCTGGCGTTTTATTATCACCACCTGATTTTATACTATACCACCTGACTTTTATATATCACCACCTGGTGTTCATATTATCACCACCTGGTGTTATACTATCACCACCTGCGTTTGTACTACACCTCCTGGTATTATACTATCACCACCGTGGCTTCATACTATCACCACCTGGTATTTATACTATCAACACCTGGTGTTCTTACTATCACCACCTGGTTTTTATACTATTACCACCTGGTGTATATATTATCACCACTTAGGGTTTATACTATCACCACCTGGTGTTTATACTATCACCACCTGACGTTTATATTATCACCACCTGGTATTTATTCTATGACCACTTGGCGTTTATACTATCACCACCTGGTTTTTATACTATCACCACCTGGTATTTATACTATCACCACCTGGCGTTATACTATCACCATCTGGCATTTATACTATCACCACCTTGTGTTTATACCATCACCACTTGTCGTTTATACTATCAACACCTGGTTTTTATACTATCACCACCTGGTGTTTATACTATCACCACCTGGTATTTATACTATCACCAGCTGGTGTTTATACTATCACCACCTGGTGTTTATACTATCACCACCTGGTGTTCATATTATCACCACCTGGTGTTTATACTATCACCACCTGGCGTTTATACTATCACCACCTGGCGTTTATGCTATCACCACCTGGTTTTTATACTATCACCACCTGTTGTTCATACCATCCCCAGAAGGCATTCATACTTTCACCACCTGGTGTTCATACCATCCCCAGAAGGCATTCATACTGTCACCACCTGGTGTTGATATTATCACCACTTGGCGTTTATACTATCACCACCTGGTATTCATATTATCACCACTTGGCGTTTATACTATCACCACCTGGCGTTTATACTATCACCTCCTGGTATTCATATTATCACCACTTGGCCTTTATACTATCATCACCTGGCGTTCATACTATAACCTCTTGGTATTCATATTATCACCACCTGGTGTTTATACTATCACCACCTGGCGTTTCTATTATCACCACCTGGTATTTATTCTATCACCACCTGGTGTTTATACTATCACCACCTGGTGTTCATATTATCACCACTTGGCGTTTATACGATCACCACCTGGTTTTTATACTATCACCACCTGGCGTTTATATTATCACCACCTGGTTTTTATACTAAGACCACCTGACTTTTATATTATCATCACCTGGTGTTCATATTATCACCACCTGGTGTTTATACTATCACCACCTGGCGTTTGTACTACACCTCCTGGTATTTATACTATCACCACCTGGCATTCATACTATCACCACCTGGTATTTATACTATCAACACCTGGTGTTCTTACTATCACCACCTGGTTTTTATACTATCACCACCTGGTGTATATATTATCACCACTTAGGGTTTATACTATCACCACCTGGTGTTTATACTATCACCACCTGACGTTTATATTATCACCACCTGGTATTTATTCTATGACCACTTGGCGTTTATACTATCACCACCTGGTTTTTATACTATCACCACCTGGTATTTATACTATCACCACCTGGCGTTTATACTATCACCATCTGGCATTTATACTATCACCACCTTGTGTTTATACCATCACCACTTGTCGTTTATACTATCACCACCTGGTTTTTATACTATCACCACCTGGTGTTTATACTATCACCACCTGGTATTTATACTATCACCACTTGGCGTTTATACTATCACCACCTGGTATTTATACTATCACCACATCGTGTTCATATTATCACCACCTGGTGTTTATTCTATCACGACCTGGCGTTTATACTATCACCACCTGGCGTTTATGCTATCACCACCTGGTTTTTATACTATCACCACCTGGTGTTCATACCATCCCCAGAAGGCATTCATACTATCACCACCTGGTGTTCATACCATCCCCAAAAGGCATTCATACTGTCACCACCTGGTGTTGATATTATCACCACTTGGCGTTTATACTATCACCACCTGGTATTCATATTATCACCACTTGGCGTTTATACTATCACCACCTGGCGTTTATACTATCACCTCCTGGTATTCATATTATCACCACTTGGCCTTTATACTATCATCACCTGGCGTTCATACTATAACCTCTTGGTATTCATATTATCACCACTTGGCGTTTATACTATCACCACCTGGCGTTTATACTATCACCACCTGGTGTTCATATTATCACCACTTGGCGTTTATACTATCACCACCTGGTGTTGATATTATCACCACTTGGCGTTTATACTATCACCACCTGGTATTCATATTATCACCACTTGGCGTTTATACTATCACCACCTGGCGTTTATACTATCACCTCCTGGTATTCATATATCACCACTTGGCCTTTATACTATCATCACCTGGCGTTCATACTATAACCTCTTGGTATTCATATTATCACCACCTGGTGTTTATACTATCACCACCTGGCGTTTCTATTATCACCACCTGGTATTTATTCTATCACCACCTGGTGTTTATACTATCACCACCTGGTGTTCATATTATCACCACTTGGCGTTTATTACGATCACCACCTGGTTTTTATACTATCACCACCTGGCGTTTATATTATCACCACCTGGTTTTTATACTAAGACCACCTGACTTTTATATTATCATCACCTGGTGTTCATACTATCACCACCTGGTGTTTATACTATCAACCACCTGGCGTTTTGTACTACACCTCCTGGTATTTATACTATCACCACCTGGCGTTTCATACTATCACCACCTGGTATTTATACTATCACCACCTGTGTTCTTACTATCACCACCTGGTTTTTATACTATCACCACCTGGTTGTATATATTATCACCACTTGGGTTTATACTATCACCACCTGGTGTTTATACTATCACCACCTGACGTTTAAACTATCACCACCTGGTATTTATACTATCACCACTTGGCGTTTAAACTATCACCACCTGGTTTTTATACTATCACCACCTGGTATTTATACTATCACCACCTGGCGTTTATACTATCACCATCTGGCATTTATACTATCACCACCTTGTGTTTATACCATCACCACTTGTCGTTTATACTATCACCACCTGGTTTTTATACTATCACCACCTGGTGTTTATACTATCACCACCTGGTATTTATACTATCACCACTTGGCGTTTATACTATCACCACCTGGTATTTATACTATCACCACATCGTGTTCATATTATCACCACCTGGTGTTTATTCTATCACGACCTGGCGTTTATACTATCACCACCTGGCGTTTATGCTATCACCACCTGGTTTTTATACTATCACCACCTGGTGTTCATACCATCCCCAGAAGGCATTCATACTATCACCACCTGGTGTTCATACCATCCCCAAAAGGCATTCATACTGTCACCACCTGGTGTTGATATTATCACCACTTGGCGTTTATACTATCACCACCTGGTATTCATATTATCACCACTTGGCGTTTATACTATCACCACCTGGCGTTTATACTATCACCTCCTGGTATTCATATTATCACCACTTGGCCTTTATACTATCATCACCTGGCGTTCATACTATAACCTCTTGGTATTCATATTATCACCACCTGGCGTTTATACTATCACCACCTGGCGTTTATACTATCACCACCTGGTGTTCATACTATCACCACCTGGTGTTTATACTATCACCACCTGGTGTTCATATTATCACCACCTGGTGTTTATACTATCACCACCTGGTGTTTATACTATCACCACCTGGTGTTTATACTATCACCACCTGGTGTTTATACTATCACCACCTGGTGTTTATACTATCACCACCTGGTGTTTATACTATCACCACCTGGTGTTTATACTATCACCACCTGGTGTTTATACTATCACCACCTGGTGTTTATACTATCACCACCTGGTGTTCATATTATCACCACCTGGTGTTTATACTATCACCACCTGGTGTTTATACTATCACCACCTGGCGTTTATACTATCACCACCTGGTGTTTATACTATCACCACCTGGTGTTTATACTATCACCACCTGGTTTATACTATCACCACCTGGTGTTTATACTATCACCACCTGGTTTTCATATTATCACCACCTGTGTTTATACTATCACCACCTGGTGTTTATACTATCACCACCTGGCATTTATACTATCACCACCTGGCGTTTATACTATCACCACCTGGCATTTATACTATCACCACCTGGTATTTATACTATCACCACCTGGCGTTTATACTTTCACCACCTGGTATTTATACTATCACCACCTGGCGTTTATACTATCACCACTTGGTTTTTATACTATCACCAGCTGGCGTTTATACTATAACCACTTGGCGTTAATACTATCACCACCTGGTTTTTATACTATCACCACCTGGTATTTATATTATGACCACTCGTCGTTTATACTATCACCACCTGGTTTTTATACTATCACCACCTGGTATTTACATTATCACCACATGGCGTTTATACTATCACCACCTGGTGTTTATATTATCACCACCTGGCATTTAGACTATCACTACTTGGTGTTTATACTATCAACACCTGGTGTTCATACTATCACCACTTGGCGTTTATACTATCACCACCTGCTGTTCATATTATCACCACTTGGCGTTTATACTATCACCACCTGGTGTTCATATTATCACCACTTGGCGTTTATACTATCACCACTTAGCGTTTATAATATCACCACTTGGCGTTTATACTATCACCACCTGGTTTTTATACTATCACCACTTGGCATTTATACTATCACCACCTGTTTTTTATACTATCACCACCTGGCGTTTAAACTATCACCTTCTGCTATTGAAATATCACCACTTGGCGTTTAAACTATCACCACTTGGCGTTTATATTGTCACCACCTGGTTTTTATACTAAGACCACCTGACGTTTATATTATCACCACCTGGTGTTCATATTATCACCACGTGGTGTTTATACTATCACCACCTGGCGTTTGTACTATCACCTCCTGGTATTTATACTATCACCACCTGGCGTTTATACTATCACCACCTGGTGTTCATATTATCACCACTTGGCGTTTATACTATCACCACCTGGCGTTTATACTATCACCTCCTGGTATTCATATTATCACCACTTGGCCTTTAAACTATCATCACCTGGCGTTCATACTATAACCTCTTGGTATTCATATTATCACCACCTGGTGTTTATACTATCACCACCTGGCGTTTCTATTATCACCACCTGGTATTTATTCTATCACCACCTGGTGTTTATACTATCACCACCTGGTGTTCATATTATCACCACTTGGCGTTTATACGATCACCACCTGGTTTTTATACTATCACCACCTGGCGTTTATATTATCACCACCTGGTTTTTATACTAAGACCACCTGACTTTTATATTATCATCACCTGGTGTTCATATTATCACCACCTGGTGTTTATACTATCACCACCTGGCGTTTGTACTACACCTCCTGGTATTTATACTATCACCACCTGGCATTCATACTATCACCACCTGGTATTTATACTATCAACACCTGGTGTTCTTACTATCACCACCTGGTTTTTATACTATCACCACCTGGTGTATATATTATCACCACTTAGGGTTTATACTATCACCACCTGGTAGTTTATACTATCACCACCTGACGTTTATATTATCACCACCTGGTATTTATTCTATGACCACATGGCGTTTATACTATCACCACCTGGTTTTTATACTATCACACCTGGTATTTATACTATCACCACCTGGCGTTTATACTATCACCATCTGGCATTTATACTATCACCACCTTGTGTTTATACAATCACCACTGGCGTTTATACTATCACCACCTGGTTTTTATACTTATCACCACCTGGTGTTTATACTATCACCACCTGTATTTATATATCACCACTGGCGTTTTTACTATCACCACCTGGTATTTATACTATCACACAGTCGTGTTCATATATCACCACCTGGTGTTTATCTATCACGACCTGGCGTGTATACTATCACACCTGGCGTTTATGCTATCACCACCGGGTTTTATACTATCACCACCTGGTGTTTCATACCAACCCTGAAGGCATTCTACTATCACCACCTGTGTTCATACCATCCCAGAAGGCATTCATACTGTCACCACCTGGTGTTGATATTATCACCACTTGGCGTTTATACTATCACCACCTGGTATTCATATTATCACCACTTGGCGTTTATACTATCACCACCTGGCGTTTATACTATCACCTCCTGGTATTCATATTATCACCACTTGGCCTTTATACTATCATCACCTGGCGTTCATACTATAACCTCTTGGTATTCATATGATCACCACTTGGCGTTTATACTATCACCACCTGGCGTTTATACTATCACCACCTGGTGTTCAAATTATCACCACTTGGCGTTTATACTATCACCACCTGGTGTTCATATTATCACCACCTGTCATTTATACTATCACCACATGGCGTTTCTATTATCACCACCTGGTATTTAATCTATCACCACCTGGTGTTTATACTATCACCACCTGGTGTTCATATTATCACCACTTGGCGTTTATACGATCACCACCTGGTTTTTATACTATCACCACCTGGTTTTTATACTATCACCACTTGGCGTTTATACTATCACCACCTGGTTTTTGTACTATCACCACCTGGTATTTATACTATCACCACCTGGTATTTATACTTTCACCACCTGGCGTTTATACTCTCACCACCTGGTATTTATACTATCACCACCTGGTATTTATACTATCACCACCTGGCGTTAATATTCTCACCACCTGGTATTTATACTATCATCACCTGGTATTTATACTATCACCACCTGCTATTTATACTATCACCACCTGGCATTTATACTATCACCACCTGGCATTTATACTATCACCACCTGGCGTTTATACTATCACCACCTGGCATTTATACTATCACCACCTGGTATTTATACTATCACCACCTGGCGTTTATACTCTCACCATCTGGTATTTATACTATCACCACCTGGCGTTTATACTATCACCACTTGGTTTTTATACTATCACCAGCTGGCGTTTATACTATAACCACTTGGCGTTAATACTATCACCACCTGGTTTTTATACTATCACCACCTGGTATTTATATTATGACCACTCGTCGTTTATACTATCACCACCTGGTTTTATACTATCACCACCTGGTATTTACATTATCACCACATGGCGTTTATACTATCACCACCTGGTGTTTATATTATCACCACCTGGCATTTAGACTATCACCACTTGGTGTTTATACTATCAACACCTGGTGTTCATACTATCACCACTTGGCGTTTATACTATCACCACCTGCTGTTCATATTATCACCACTTGGCGTTTATACTATCACCACCTGGTGTTCATATTATCACCACTTGGCGTTTATACTATCACCACTTAGCGTTTATAATATCACCACTTGGCGTTTATACTATCACCACCTGGTTTTTATACTATCACCACTTGGCATTTATACTATCACCACCTGTTTTTTATACTATCACCACCTGGCGTTTAAACTATCACCTTCTGCTATTTATAATATCACCACTTGGCGTTTAAACTATCACCACTTGGCGTTTATATTGTCACCACCTGGTTTTATACTAAGACCACCTGACGTTTATATTATCACCACCTGGTGTTCATATTATCACCACGTGGTGTTTATACTATCACCACCTGGCGTTTGTACTATCACCTCCTGGTATTTATACTATCACCACCTGGCGTTTATACTATCACCACCTGGTGTTCATATTATCACCACTTGGCGTTTATACGATCACCACCTGGTTTTTGTACTATCACCAGCTGGTATTTATACTATCACCACTTGGCGTTTAAACTGTCACCACCTGGCGTTTATATTATCACCACCTGGTTTTTATACTAAGACCACCTGACGTTTATATTATCACCACCTGGTGTTCATATTATCACCACCTGGTGTTTATACTATCACCACCTGGCGTTTGTACTACACCTCCTGGTATTTATACTATCACCACCTGGCGTTTATACTATCACCACCTGGTATTTATACTATCAACACCTGGTGTTCTTACTATCACCACCTGGTTTTTATACTATCACCACCTGGTGTATATACTATCACCACTTAGGGTTTATACTATCACCACCTGGTGTTTATACTATCACCACCTGACGTTTATATTATCACCACCTGGTATTTATTCTATCACCACTTGGCGTTTATACTATCAACACCTGGTTTTTATACTATCACCACCTGGTATTTATACTATCACCACCTGGCGTTTATACTATCACCATCTGGCATTTATACTATCACCACCTTGTGTTTATACCATCACCACTTGTCGTTTATACTATCACCACCTGGTTTTTATAATATCACCACCTGGTGTTTATACTATCACCACCTGGTATTTATACTATCACCACTTGGCGTTTATACTATCACCACCTGGTATTTATACTATCACCACCTGTTTTTATACTATCACCACTTTGCGTTTATACTATCACCACCTGGTATTTATACTATCACCACTTGGCGTTTATATTATCATCACCTGGTTTTTATACCATCACCACCTGGTTTTTATACTATCACCACCTGGCGTTTATATTATCACCACTTGGCTTTTATATTATCTCCACCTGGCATTTATACTATCACCACCTGGTGGTCATATTATCACCACTTGGCCTTTATACTATCACCACCTGGTGTTTATACTATCACCACCTGGTGTATATACTATTATCACTTAGGGTTTATACTATCACCACCTGGTGTTTATACGATCACCACCTGGCGTTTCTATTATCACCACCTGGTATTTATTCTATCACCACCTGGTGTTTATACTATCACCACCTGGTGTTCATATTATCACCACTTGGCGTTTATACGATCACCACCTGGTTTTTATACTATCACCACCTGGTTTTTATACTATCACCACTTGGCGTTTAAACTGTCACCACCTGGCGTTTATATTATCACCACCTGGTTTTTATACTAAGACCACCTGACGTTTATATTATCATCACCTGGTGTTCATATTATCACCACCTGGTGTTTATACTATCACCACCTGGCGTTTGTACTACACCTCCTGGTATTTATACTATCACCACCTGGCATTCATACTATCAGCACCTGGTATTTATACTATCAACACCTGGTGTTCTTACTATCACCACCTGGTTTTTATACTATCACCACCTGGTGTATATATTATCACCACTTAGGGTTTATACTATCACCACCTGGTGTTTATACTATCACCACCTGACGTTTATATTATCACCACCTGGTATTTATTCTATGACCACTTGGCGTTTATACTATCACCACCTGGTTTTTATAGTATCACCACCTGGTATTTATACTATCACCACCTGGCGTTTATACTATCACCATCTGGCATTTATACTATCACCACCTTGTGTTTATACCATCACCACTTGTCGTTTATACTATCACCACCTGGTTTTTATACTATCACTAACTGGTGTTTATACTATCACCACCTGGTATTTATACTATCACCACTTGGCGTTTATACTATCACCACCTGGTATTTATACTATCACCACATCGTGTTCATATTATCACCACCTGGTGTTTATTCTATCACCACCTGGCGTTTATACTATCACCACCTGGCGTTTATGCTATCACCACCTGGTTTTTATACTATCACCACCTGGTGTTCATACCATCCCCAGAAGGCATTCATACTATCACCACCTGGTGTTCATACCATCCCCAGAAGGCATTCATACTGTCACCACCTGGTGTTGATATTATCACCACTTGGCGTTTATACTATCACCTCCTGGTATTCATATTATCACCACTTGGCGTTTATACTATCACCACCTGGCGTTTATACTATCACCTCCTGGTATTAATATTATCACCACTTGGCCTTTATACTATCATCACCTGGCGTTCATACTATAACCTCTTGGTATTCATATTATTACCACTTGGCGTTGATACTATCACCACCTGGCGTTTATACTATCACCACCTGGTGTTCATATTATCACCACTTGGCGTTTATACTATCACCACCTGGTGTTCATATTATCACCACCTGTCATTTATACTATCACCACATGGCGTTTCTATTATCACCACCTGGTATTTATTCTATCACCACCTGGTGTTTATACTATCACCACCTGGTGTTCATATTATCACCACTTGGCGTTTATACGATCACCACCTGGTTTTTATACTATCACCACCTGGTTTTTATACTATCACCACTTGGCGTTTATACTATCACCACCTGGTTTTTGTACTATCACCAGCTGGTATTTATACTATCACCACCTGGTATTTATACTTTCACCACCTGGCGTTTATACTCTCACCACCTGGTATTTATACTGTCACCACCTGGTATTTATACTATCACCACCTGGCGTTAATATTCTCACCACCTGGTATTTATACTATCATCACCTGGTATTTATACTATCACCACCTGCTATTTATACTATCACCACCTGGCATTTATACTATCACCACCTGGCATTTATACTATCACCACCTGGCGTTTATACTATCACCACCTGGCATTTATACTATCACCACCTGGTATTTATACTATCACCACCTGGCGTTTATACTCTCACCATCTGGTATTTATACTATCACCACCTGGCGTTTATACTATCACCACTTGGTTTTTATACTATCACCAGCTGGCGTTTATACTATAACCACTTGGCGTTAATACTATCACCACCTGGTTTTTATACTATCACCACCTGGTATTTATATTATGACCACTCGTCGTTTATACTATCACCACCTGGTTTTTATACTATCACCACCTGGTATTTACATTATCACCACATGGCGTTTATACTATCACCACCTGGTGTTTATATTATCACCACCTGGCATTTAGACTATCACCACTTGGTGTTTATACTATCAACACCTGGTGTTCATACTATCACCACTTGGCGTTTATACTATCACCACCTGCTGTTCATATTATCACCACTTGGCGTTTATACTATCACCACCTGGTGTTCATATTATCACCACTTGGCGTTTATACTATCACCACTTAGCGTTTATAATATCACCACTTGGCGTTTATACTATCACCACCTGGTTTTTATACTATCACCACTTGGCATTTATACTAACACCACCTGTTTTTTTTACTATCACCACCTGGCGTTTAAACTATCACCTTCTGCTATTTATAATATCACCACTTGGCGTTTAAACTATCACCACCTGGCGTTTATATTGTCACCACCTGGTTTTTATACTAAGACCACCTGACGTTTATATTATCACCACCTGGTGTTCATATTATCACCACGTGGTGTTTATACTATCACCACCTGGCGTTTGTACTATCACCTCCTGGTATTTATACTATCACCACCTGGCGTTTATACTATCACCACCTGGTGTTCATATTATCACCACTTGGCGTTTATACGATCACCACCTGGTTTTTGTACTATCACCAGCTGGTATTTATACTATCACCACTTGGCGTTTAAACTGTCACCACCTGGCGTTTATATTATCACCACCTGGTTTTTATACTAAGACCACCTGACGTTTATATTATCACCACCTGGTGTTCATATTATCACCACCTGGTGTTTATACTATCACCACCTGGCGTTTGTACTACACCTCCTGGTATTTATACTATCACCACCTGGCGTTTATACTATCACCACCTGGTATTTATACTATCAACACCTGGTGTTCTTACTATCACCACCTGGTTTTTATACTATCACCACCTGGTGTATATACTATCACCACTTAGGGTTTATACTATCACCACCTGGTGTTTATACTATCACCACCTGACGTTTATATTATCACCACCTGGTATTTATTCTATCACCACTTGGCGTTTATACTATCAACACCTGGTTTTTATACTATCACCACCTGGTATTTATACTATCACCACCTGGCGTTTATACTATCACCATCTGGCATTTATACTATCACCACCTTGTGTTTATACCATCACCACTTGTCGTTTATACTATCACCACCTGGTTTTTATAATATCACCACCTGGTGTTTATACTATCACCACCTGGTATTTATACTATCACCACGTGGCGTTTTATACTATCACCACCTGGTATTTATACTATCACCACCTGGTTTTTATACTATCACCACTTTGCGTTTATACTATCACCACCTGGTATTTATACTATCACCACTTGGCGTTTATATTATCATCACCTGGTTTTTATACCATCACCACCTGGTTTTTATACTATCACCACCTGGCGTTTATATTATCACCACTTGGCTTTTATATTATCTCCACCTGGCATTTATACTATCACCACCTGGTGGTCATATTATCACCACTTGGCCTTTATACTATCACCACCTGGTGTTTATACTTCACCACCTGGTGTATATACTATTACCACTTAGGGTGTATACTATCACCACCTGGTGTTTATACGATCACCACCTGGCGTTCTATTATCACCACCTGGTATTTATTCTATCACCACCTGGTGTTTATACTATCACCACCTGGTGTTCATATTATCACCACTTGGCGTTTATACGATCACCACCTGGTTTTTATACTATCACCACCTGGTTTTTATACTATCACCACATGGCGTTTATACTATCACCACCTGGTTTTTGTACTATCACCAGCTGGTATTTATACTATCACCACTTGGCGTTTAAACTGTCACCACCTGGCGTTTATATTATCACCACCTGGTTTTTATACTAAGACCACCTGACGTTTATATTATCATCACCTGGTGTTCATATTATCACCACCTGGTGTTTATACTATCACCACCTGGCGTTTGTACTACACCTCCTGGTATTTATACTATCACCACCTGGCATTCATACTATCACCACCTGGTATTTATACTATCAACACCTGGTGTTCTTACTATCACCACCTGGTTTTTATACTATCACCACCTGGTGTATATATTATCACCACTTAGGGTTTATACTATCACCACCTGGTGTTTATACTATCACCACCTGACGTTTATATTATCACCACCTGGTATTTATTCTATGACCACTTGGCGTTTATACTATCACCACCTGGTTTTTATAGTATCACCACCTGGTATTTATACTATCACCACCTGGCGTTTATACTATCACCATCTGGCATTTATACTATCACCACCTTGTGTTTATACCATCACCACTTGTCGTTTATACTATCACCACCTGGTTTTTATACTGTCACCACCTGGTGTTTATACTATCAGCACCTGGTATTTATACTATCACCACTTGGCGTTTATACTATCACCACCTGGTTTTTATACTATCACCACATCGTGTTCATATTATCACCACCTGGTGTTTATTCTATCACCACCTGGCGTTTATACTATCACCACCTGGCGTTTATGCTATCACCACCTGGTTTTTATACTATCACCACCTGGTGTTCATACCATCCCCAGAAGGCATTCATACTATCACCACCTGGTGTTCATACCATCCCCAGAAGGCATTCATACTGTCACCACCTGGTGTTGATATTATCACCACTTGGCGTTTATACTATCACCTCCTGGTATTCATATTATCACCACTTGGCGTTTATACTATCACCACCTGCCGTTTATACTATCACCTCCTGGTATTAATATTATCACCACTTGGCCTTTATACTATCATCACCTGGCGTTCATACTATAACCTCTTGGTATTCATATTATCACCACTTGGCGTTGATACTATCACCACCTGGCGTTTATACTATCACCACCTGGTGTTCATATTATCACCACTTGGCGTTTATACTATCACCACCTGGTGTTCATATTATCACCACCTGTCATTTATACTATCACCACATGGCGTTTCTATTAGCACCACCTGGTATTTATTCTATCACCACCTGGTGTTTATACTATCACCACCTGGTGTTCATGTTATCACCACTTGGCGTTTATACGATCACCACCTGGTTTTTATACTATCACCAGCTGGTTTTTATACTATCACCACTTGGCGTTTATACTATCACCACCTGGTTTTTGTACTATCACCAGCTGGTATTTATACTATCACCACCTGGTATTTATACTTTCACCACCTGGCATTTATACTCTCACCACCTGGTATTTATACTATCACCACCTGGTATTTATACTATCACCACCTGGCGTTTATACTCTCACCACCTGGTATTTATACTATCATCACCTGGTATTTATACTATCACCACCTGGTATTTATACTATCACCACCTGGCATTTATACTATCACCACCTGGCATTTATACTATCACCACCTGGCGTTTATACTATCACCACCTGGCATTTATACTATCACCACCTGGTATTTATACTATCACCACCTGGCGTTTATACTCTCACCATCTGGTATTTATACTATCACCACCTGACGTTTATACTATCACCACTTGGTTTTTATACAATCACCAGCTGGCGTTTATACTATAACCACTTGGCGTTAATACTATCACCACCTGGTTTTTATACTATCACCACCTGGTATTTATATTATCACCACTCGTCGTTTATACTATCACCACCTGGTTTTTATACTATCACCACCTGGTATTTACATTATCACCACATGGCGTTTATACTATCACCACCTGGTGTTTATATTATCACCACCTGGCATTTAGACTATCACCACTTGGTGTTTATACTATCAACACCTGGTGCTCATACTATCACCACTTGGCGTTTATACTATCACCACCTGGTGTTCATATTATCACCACTTGGCGTTTATACTATCACCACCTGGTGTTCATATTATCACCACTTGGCGTTTATACTATCACCACTTAGCGTTTATACTATCACCACTTGGCGTTTATACTATCACCACCTGTTTTTTATACTATCACCACCTGGTGTTTAAACTATCACCTTCTGCTATTTATAATATCACCACTTGGCGTTTAAACTATCACCACCTGGCGTTTATATTGTCACCACCTGGTATTTATACTATCAACACCTGGTGTTCTTACTATCACCACCTGGTTTTTATACTATCACCACCTGGTGTATATATTATCACCACTTAGGGTTTATACTATCACCACCTGGTGTTTATACTATCACCACCTGACGTTTATATTATCACCACCTGGTATTTATTCTATGACCACTTGGCGTTTATACTATCACCACCTGGTTTTTATAGTATCACCACCTGGTATTTATACTATCACCACCTGGCGTTTATACTATCACCATCTGGCATTTATACTATCACCACCTTGTGTTTATACCATCACCACTTGTCGTTTATACTATCACCACCTGGTTTTTATACTATCACTACCTGGTGTTTATACTATCACCACCTGGTATTTATACTATCACCACTTGGCGTTTATACTATCACCACCTGGTATTTATACTATCACCACATCGTGTTCATATTATCACCACCTGGTGTTTATTCTATCACCACCTGGCGTTTATACTATCACCACCTGGCGTTTATGCTATCACCACCTGGTTTTTATACTATCACCACCTGGTGTTCATACCATCCCCAGAAGGCATTCATACTATCACCACCTGGTGTTCATACCATCCCAGAAGGCATTCATACTGTCACCACCTGGTGTTGATATTATCACCACTTGGCGTTTATACTATCACCTCCTGGTATTCATATTATCACCACTTGGCGTTTATACTATCACCACCTGGCGTTTATACTATCACCTCCTGGTATTAATATTATCACCACTTGGCCTTTATACTATCATCACCTGGCGTTCATACTATAACCTCTTGGTATTCATATTATCACCACTTGGCGTTGATACTATCACCACCTGGCGTTTATACTATCACCACCTGGTGTTCATATTATCACCACTTGGCGTTTATACTATCACCACCTGGTGTTCATATTATCACCACCTGTCATTTATACTATCACCACATGGCGTTTCTATTAGCACCACCTGGTATTTATTCTATCACCACCTGGTGTTTATACTATCACCACCTGGTGTTCATGTTATCACCACTTGGCGTTTATACGATCATCACCTGGTTTTTATACTATCACCAGCTGGTTTTTATACTATCACCACTTGGCGTTTATACTATCACCACCTGGTTTTTGTACTATCACCAGCTGGTATTTATACTATCACCACCTGGTATTTATACTTTCACCACCTGGCATTTATACTCTCACCACCTGGTATTTATACTATCACCACCTGGTATTTATACTATCACCACCTGGCGTTTATACTCTCACCACCTGGTATTTATACTATCATCACCTGGTATTTATACTATCACCACCTGGTATTTATACTATCACCACCTGGCATTTATACTATCACCACCTGGCATTTATACTATCACCACCTGGCGTTTATACTATCACCACCTGGCATTTATACTATCACCACCTGGTATTTATACTATCACCACCTGGCGTTTATACTCTCACCATCTGGTATTTATACTACCACCACCTGGCGTTTATACTATCACCACTTGGTTTTTATACAATCACCAGCTGGCGTTTATACTATAACCACTTGGCGTTAATACTATCACCACCTGGTTTTTATACTATCACCACCTGGTATTTATATTATCACCACTCGTCGTTTATACTATCACCACCTGGTTTTTATTCTATCACCACCTGGTATTTACATTATCACCACATGGCGTTTATACTATCACCACCTGGTGTTTATATTATCACCACCTGGCATTTAGACTATCACCACTTGGTGTTTATACTATCAACACCTGGTGCTCATACTATCACCACTTGGCGTTTATACTATCACCACCTGGTGTTCATATTATCACCACTTGGCGTTTATACTATCACCACCTGGTGTTCATATTATCACCACTTGGCGTTTATACTATCACCACTTAGCGTTTATACTATCACCACTTGGCGTTTATACTATCACCACCTGGTTTTTATACTATCACCACTTGGCATTTATACTATCACCACCTGTTTTTTATACTATCACCACCTGGTGTTTAAACTATCACCTTCTGCTATTTATAATATCACCACTTGGCGTTTAAACTATCACCACCTGGCGTTTATATTGTCACCACCTGGTTTTTATACTAAGACCACCTGACTTTTATATTATCACCACCTGGTGTTCATATTATCACCACGTGGTGTTTATACTATCACCACCTGGCGTTTGTACTATCACCTCCTGGTATTTATACTATCACCACCTGGCGTTTATACTATCACCACCTGGTGTTCATATTATCACCACTTGGCGTTTATACGATCACCACCTGGTTTTTGTACTATCACCAGCTGGTATTTATACTATCACCACTTGGCGTTTAAACTGTCACCACCTGGCGTTTATATTATCACCACCTGGTTTTTATACTAAGACCACCTGACGTTTATATTATCACCACGTGGTGTTCATATTATCACCACCTGGTGTTTATACTATCACCACCTGGCGTTTGTACTACACCTCCTGGTATTTATACTATCACCAGCTGGTGTTTATACTATCACCACCTGGTATTTATAGTATCAACACCTGGTGTTCTTACTATCACCACTTGGTTTTTATACCATCACCACTTGTCGTTTATACTATCACCACCTGGTTTTTATAATATCACCACCTGGTGTTTATACTATCACCACCTGGTATTTATACTATCACCACTTGGCGTTTATACTATCACCACCTGGTATTTATACTATCACCACCTGTTTTTTATACCATCACCACCTGGTTTTTATACTATCACCACTTGGCGTTTATATTATCATCACCTGGTTTTTATACCATCACCACCTGATTTTTATACTATCACCACCTGGCGTTTATATTATCACCACTTGGCTTTTATATTATCTCCACCTGGCATTTATACTATCACCACCTGGTGGTCATATTATCACCACTTGGCCTTTATACTATCACCACCTGGTGTTTATACTATCACCACCTGGTGTATATACTATTACCACTTAGGGTTTATACTATCACCACCTGGTGTTTATACTATCACCACCTGGCGTTTCTATTATCACCACCTGGTATTTATTCTATCACCACCTGGTGTTTATACTATCACCACCTGGTGTTCATATTATCACCACTTGGCGTTTATACGATCACCACCTGGTTTTTATACTATCACCACCTGGCGTTTATACTATCACCATCTGGTTTTTGTACTATCACCAGCTGGTATTTATACTATCACCACTTGGCGTTTAAACTGTCACCACCTGGCGTTTATATTATCACCACCTGGTGTTCATATTATCACCACCTGGTGTTTATACTATCACCACCTGGCGTTTGTACTACACCTCCTGGTATTTATACTATCACCACCTGGCGTTTATATTATCAGGTCGCACAACACCAGGTTATAGTCCAACAGTTTTATTTGAAATCACAAGCTTTCGGAGCTATCACTCCTTCCTCAGGTGAAGTAAATTGGATACAGAATCGCCAGAGCATATATAGATGGAAAAAAAAGCATGTGTACTTTACAATTGCAGACCAATAAATTAAATCATCCTGACTATCTGCCGAGGTGTGATAAAGTTAATTAAGTCAGCCAGGAAGGTACCACATCAAAAGACATAGCAAGATACAACTGAGACAATGAGGTGTAGTCGCAGGGGTTCCAACGTGTCAAAAGCTGCCGTCTGCATGTAAAACGAAAAGCTTTAAAAAAAATTTACTTTTTTACTGGGAAATTTTTTTTTATCACCATCTGGCATTTATACTATCACCACCTTGTGTTTATACCATCACCACTTGTCGTTTATACTATCACCACCTGGTTTTTATAATATCACCACCTGGTGTTTATACTATCACCACCTGGTATTTATACTATCACCACTTGGATTTTATACTATCACCACCTGGTATTTATACTATCACCACCTGTTTTTTATACTATCACCACTTGGCGTTTATACTATCACCACCTGGTATTTATACTATCACCACTTGGCGTTTATACTATCACCACCTGTTTTTTATACCATCACCATCTGGTTTTTATACTATCACCACTTGGCGTTTATATTATCATCACCTGGTTTTTATACCATCACCACCTGGTTTTTATACTATCACCACCTGGCGTTTATATTATCAGCACTTGGCTTTTATATTATCTCCACCTGGCATTTATACTATCACCACCTGGTGGTCATATTATCACCACTTGGCCTTTATACTATCATCACCTGGTGTTTATACTATCACCACCTGGTGTATATACTATTACCACTTACCGTTTATACTATCACCACCTGGCGTTTGTATTATCACCATCTGGTATTTATTCTATCACCACCTGGTGTTTATACTATCACCACCTGGTGTTCATATTATCACCACTTGGCGTTTATACGATCACCACCTGGTTTTTATACTATCACCACCTGGTTTTTATACTATCACCACTTGGCGTTTATACTGTCACCACCTGGTTTTTGTACTATCACCAGCTGGTATTTATACTATCACCACCTGGTATTTATACTATCATCACCTGGCGTTTATACTCTCACCACCTGGTATTTATACTATCACCACCTGGTATTTATACTATCACCACCTGGTGTTTATACTATCACCACCTGGTATTTATACTATCACCACCTGGTATTTATACTGTCACCACCTGGCGCTTATACTATCACCACCTGGCATTTATGCTATCACCACCTGGTATTTATACTATCACCACCTGGTGTTCATATTATCACCACTTGGCGTTTATACTATCACCACCTGGTGTTCTTATTATCACCACTTGGCATTTATACTATCACCACCTGGCGTTTATAGTATCACCACATGTTTTTTATACTATCACCACCTGGCGTTTATACTATCACCATCTGGTATTTATACTATCACCACCTTGTGTTTATACCATCACCACTTGTCGTTTATACTATCACCACCTGGTTTTTATACTGTCACCACCTGGTGTTTATACTATCAGCACCTGGTATTTATACTATCACCACTTGGCGTTTATACTATCACCACCTGGTTTTTATACTATCACCACCTGTTTTTATACTATCACCACTTTGCGTTTATACTATCACCACCTGTTTTTTATACCATCACCACCTGGTTTTTACACTATCACCACTTGGCGTTTATATTATCATCACCTGGTTTTTATACCATCACCACCTGGTTTTTATACTATCACCACCTGGCGTTTATATTATCACCACATGGCTTTTGTATTATCTCCACCTGGCATTTATACTATCACCACCTGGTGGTCATATTATCACCACTTGGCGTTTATACTATCACCACCTGGTGTTCATATTATCACCACTTGGCGTTTATACTATCACCACTTAGCGTTTATACTATCACCACTTGGCGTTTATACTATCACCACCTGGTTTTTATACTATCACCACTTGGCATTTATACTATCACCACCTGTTTTTTATACTATCACCACCTGGTGTTTAAACTATCACCTTCTGCTATTTATAATATCACCACTTGGCGTTTAAACTATCACCACCTGGCGTTTATATTGTCACCACCTGGTTTTTATACTATGACCACCTGACTTTTATATTATCACCACCTGGTGTTCATATTATCACCACCTGGTGTTTATACTATCACCACCTGGCGTTTGTACTATCACCTCCTGGTATTTATACTATCACCACCTGGCGTTTATACTATCACCACCTGGTGTTCATATTATCACCAATTGGCGTTTAAACGATCACCACCTGGTTTTTGTACTATCACCAGCTGGTATTTATACTATCACCACTTGGCGTTTAAACTGTCACCACCTGGCATTTATATTATCACCACCTGGTTTTTATACTAAGACCACCTGACGTTTATATTATCACCACGTGGTGTTCATATTATCACCACCTGGTGTTTATACTATCACCACCTGGCGTTTGTACTACACCTCCTGGTATTTATACTATCACCAGCTGGTGTTTATACTATCACCACCTGGTATTTATACTATCAACACCTGGTGTTCTTACTATCACCACCTGGTGTTCTTACTATCACCACCTGGTTTTTATACTATCACCACCTGGTGTATATACTATCACCACTTAGGGTTTATACTATCACCACCTGGTGTTTATACTATCACCACCTGACGTTTATATTATCACCACCTGGTATTTATTCTATCACCACTTGGCGTATATACTATCAACACTTGGTTTTTATACTATCACCACCTGGTATTTATACTATCACCACCTGGCGTTTATACTATCACCATCTGGCATTTATACTATCACCACCTTGTGTTTATACCATCACCACTTGTCGTTTATACTATCACCACCTGGTTTTTATAATATCACCACCTGGTGTTTATACTATCACCACCTGGTATTTATACTATCACCACTTGGCGTTTATACTATCACCACCTGGTATTTATACTATCACCACCTGTTTTTTATACCATCACCACCTGGTTTTTATACTATCACCACTTGGCGTTTATATTATCATCACCTGGTTTTTATACCATCACCACCTGATTTTTATACTATCACCACCTGGCGTTTATATTATCACCACTTGGCTTTTATATTATCTCCACCTGGCATTTATACTATCACCACCTGGTGGTCATATTATCACCACTTGGCCTTTATACTATCACCACCTGGTGTTTATACTATCACCACCTGGTGTATATACTATTACCACTTAGGGTTTATACTATCACCACCTGGTGTTTATACTGTCACCACCTGGCGTTTCTATTATCACCACCTGGTATTTATTCTATCACCACCTGGTGTTTATACTATCACCACCTGGTGTTCATATTATCACCACTTGGCGTTTATACGATCACCACCTGGTTTTTATACTATCACCACCTGGTTTTTATACTATCACCACATGGCGTTTATACTATCACCACCTGGTTTTTGTACTATCACCAGCTGGTATTTATACTATCACCACTTGGCGTTTAAACTGTCACCACCTGGCGTTTATATTATCACCACCTGGTTTTTATACTAAGACCACCTGACGTTTATATTATCACCACCTGGTGTTCATATTATCACCACCTGGTGTTTATACTATCACCACCTGGCGTTTGTACTACACCTCCTGGTATTTATACTATCACCACCTGGCATTTATATTATCACCATCTGGCATTTATACTATCACCACCTTGTGTTTATACCATCACCACTTGTCGTTTATACTATCACCACCTGGTTTTTATAATATCACCACCTGGTGATTATACTATCACCACCTGGTATTTATACTATCACCACTTGGATTTTATACTATCACCACCTGGTATTTATACTATCACCACCTGTTTTTTATACTATCACCACTTGGCGTTTATATTATCACCACCTGGTATTTATACTATCACCACTTGGCGTTTATACTATCACCACCTGTTTTTTATACCATCACCATCTGGTTTTTATACTATCACCACTTGGCGTTTATATTATCATCACCTGGTTTTTATACCATCACCACCTGGTTTTTATACTATCACCACCTGGCGTTTATATTATCAGCACTTGGCTTTTATATTATCTCCACCTGGCATTTATACTATCACCACCTGGTGGTCATATTATCACCACTTGGCCTTTATACTATCACCACCTGGTGTTTATACTATCACCACCTGGTGTATATACTATTACCACTTACCGTTTATACTATCACCACCTGGTGTTTATACTATCACCACCTGGCGTTTGTATTATCACCACCTGGTATTTATTCTATCACCACCTGGTGTTTATACTATCACCACCTGGTGTTCATATTATCACCACTTGGCGTTTATACGATCACCACATGGTGTTTATACTATCACCACCTGGTGTTCATATTATCACCACTTGGCGTTTATACTGTCACCACCTGGTTTTTGTACTATCACCAGCTGGTATTTATACTATCACCACCTGGTATTTATACTATCATCACCTGGCGTTTATACTCTCACCACCTGGTATTTATACTATCACCACCTGGTATTTATACTATCACCACCTGGTGTTTATACTATCACCACCTGGTATTTATACTATCACCACCTGGTATTTATACTATCACCACCTGGCGTTTATACTATCACCACCTGGCATTTATGCTATCACCACCTGGTATTTATACTATCACCTCCTGGCGTTTATACTCTCACCATCTGGTATTTATACTATCACCACCTGGCGTTTATACTATCACCACTTGGTTTTTATACTGTCACCAGCTGGCGTTTATACTATCACCACTTGGCGTTACTACTATCACCACCTGGTTTTTATAGTATCACCACCTGGTATTTATATCATCACCACTCGTCGTTTATACTATCACCAGCTGGTTTTTATACTATCACCACTTAGCGTTTATACTATCACCACTTAGCATTTATACTATCACCACCTGGTTTTTATACTATCACCACTTGGCATTTATACTATCACCACCTGATTTTTATACTATCACCACCTGGCGTTTATACTATCACCACCTGGTGTTCATAATATCACCACCTGTCATTTATACTATCACCACCTGGCGTTTCTATTATCAGCACTTGGCTTTTATACTATCACCCCCTCCTTTTATACTATCGCCACCTGTCGTTTATATTATCACCACTTGGCTTTTATATTATCTCCACCTGGCATTTATGCTATCACCACCTGGTGGTCATATTATCACCACTTGGCATTTATACTATCACCACCTGATTTTTATACTATCACCACCTGGTGTTTATATTATCACCACCTGGCATTTAGACTATCACCACTTGGTGTTTATACTATCACCACTTGGCGTTTATACTATCACCACCCGGTGTTCATATTATCACCACTTTGCGTTTATACTATCACCACCTGGTGTTCATATTATCACCACTTGGCGTTTATACTATCACCACCTGGTGTTCTTATTATCACCACTTGGCGTTTATAGTATCACCACATGTTTTTTATACTATCACCACCTGGCGTTTATACTATCACCATCTGGTATTTATACTATCACCACCTTGTGTTTATACCATCACCACTTGTCGTTTATACTATCACCACCTGGTTTTTATACTGTCACCACCTGGTGTTTATACTATCAGCACCTGGTATTTATACTATCACCACTTGGCGTTTATACTATCACCACCTGGTTTTTATACTATCACCACCTGTTTTTATACTATCACCACTTTGCGTTTATACTATCACCACCTGTTTTTTATACCATCACCACCTGGTTTATACACTATCACCACTTGGCGTTTATATTATCATCACCTGGTTTTTATACCATCACCACCTGGTTTTTAAACTATCACCACCTGGCGTTTATATTATCACCAGATGGCTTTTATATTATCTCCACCTGGCATTTATACTATCACCACCTGGTGGTCATATTAACACCACTTGGCCTTTATACTATCACCACCTGGTGTTTAAACTATCACCACCTGGTGTATATACTATTACCACTTAGGGTTTATACTATCACCACCTGGTGTTTATACTATCACCACCTGGCGTTTCTATTATCACCACCTGGTATTTATTCTATCACCACCTGGTGTTTATACTATGTAGAATTCGCAATATATCGCGATTTTATTAATAAGGAGAAAAACACATAGTTTCGTTCAAACAGCTTTTATTTCAGCAGAATGCTGTCAGGTTTTCAAAGTGGACACAAGCAGCTTGTAAAATGGCCGCCGCACCTCGTGGCAGAACATTCTAGACTTTTCAACAGGCAGACAAGATGGCGTTCCAGTAAACATTTGTGCAAGATCGATTGAGACTCAGCACATTGAAGATAATACACGAGACATCATGGGTTTACAGTATACACATAAATACTGAAATCGGTCTCCCAGGTACGAATAAAAGCTATTGTACCAAGTAATCAAGAACCCATCCAAAGACATTAATATGTAAAATCCCAACGACTCTACGATGAGAGAGCCATTAGCGGGTAGTTACAGAAAACACTTGGAAGCCCCAAAACCCCTCTGGGGAGAACACCGACTGATTAAACAATGGGAGAAATATTAACAGGTACTCAGACATTTACGAGTAGCCCCGAAACCCATTAAAACGAAGATCACCCTATACAAGACATTTGAGCGCCAAACCCTAACAAAAGAAAAGACATTAAGGTTGGGCGGGAAACGGAAGATTTTGCACTATAATTGCAAGCTCCAAACCGTCCATCTTTCTCTTGACTCTTGACTCGTATCCTCGTGGCTGCTCTTGACTCGCCGTCTTGTTCCTGCTTGCCTCGTGTCTCTTTTCAAAAAGACTGTTGAATTTTTACGATCCGCTCGGATCTACCTCGTGTCGTGTCGCGAAGACCTGTGTCGAACTGGGCTCTGAAGCCTTGAAGCGGGCACACCATCCCGATAAGTCGGTAAACGGTGTTGGAACCGAAGGCCCGAGATGAGGTGAGATGAGATGAGATGAGAAGAGAAGAAGACCATACTTATCGCCACGGTCAGTAAGCTCCGACCGCGCCTGTAGGTCGAATAGACATTTTCCTTGCCAGGAAGACTTCTTCGAGTTTTACAGAACTGACACAGGAAGATTCTTCTTCGAATTCTATCGCATCCGTGCGAGGGCACAGGAAGACTCTTTTTTTTGAGTAGAGTCGGAACTCCGAGGACAACACAGATCTTCATGACAGCAGACGTTCCAGCCTGCTAGCCGGAGCAGAAACGAGTAAACAAGTGGGGCCAGGAGACCCCCTGATCGACACGTGGGCGCTGCGGTGAAAAACATCCGATCAGAGTTTTCGGAATTCCCCGAGTTATCACGAGTGGTGAGCATGAGTCTCGAATCCTACGAATCTAGCTTAGGACAGATATTGATAGGGGAGGGTTTCAAGTATTAAGGATAATTGTAATGTGTGCCCCCATTTACGATGTGTCGTTCGTTCCTCGTTTCCCTGAAATTAATTACATAACTGCGTGTAAGATTGTACTGTCATTAATCTGTGCTTATGACATGTATTTCGTAATCTTAAATAATATGCAATAAAGATTTTCCATTTCGTACCATTCAACCGAGTCTACCTGAGTTTCATCTCCATTACTGCTCTCGCATCTAAGTCCAGTGTCTAGAACCGTAAGGGCGAGTGGGTCGAACCACTCACAGGTGTGTCTAGTGCTCCCAGACTGGCTGGAGACAAGAACAGGCAACAAGGCCTAAACCCGCACTAGCACCCGGGCTGCACAGAGCCACACGAATCTCACAGGCTGAGAGACAAAAACCCTTACAACTATCACCACCTGGTGTTCATATTATCACCACTTGGCGTTTATACGATCACCACCTGGTTTTTATACTATCACCACCTGGTTTTTATACTATCACCACTTGGCGTTTATACTATCACCACCTGGTTTTTGTACTATCACCAGCTGGTATTTATACTATCACCACTTGGCGTTTAAACTGTCACCACCTGGCGTTTATATTATCACCACCTGGTTTTTATACTAAGACCACCTGATGTTTATATTATCACCACCTGGTGTTCATATTATCAACACCTGGTGTTTATACTATCACCACCTGGCGTTTGTACTACACCTCCTGGTATTTATACTATCACCACCTGGCGTTTATACTATCACCACCTGGTATTTATACTATCAACACCTGGTGTTCTTACTATCACCACCTGGTTTTTATACTATCACCACCTGGTGTATATACTATCACCACTTAGGGTTTATACTATCACCACCTGGTGTTTATACTATCACCACCTGACGTTTATATTATCACCACCTGGTATTTATTCTATCACCACTTGGCGTTTATACTATCACCATCTGGCATTTATACTATCACCACCTTGTGTTTATACCATCACCACTTGTCGTTTATACTATCACCACCTGGTTTTTATACTATCACCACCTGGTGTTTATACTATCACCACCTGGTATTTATACTATCACCACTTGGCGTTTATACTATCACCACCTGGTATTTATACTATCACCACATCGTGTTCATATTATCACCACCTGGTGTTTATTCTATCACCACCTGGCGTTTATACTATCACCACCTGGCGTTTATGCTATCACCACCTGGTTTTTATACTATCACCACCTGGTGTTCATACCATCCCCAGAAGGCATTCATACTATCACCACCTGGTGTTCATACCATCACCAGAAGGCATTCATACTGTCACCTCCTGGTGTTCATCTTATCATCACTTGGCGTTTATACTATCACCACCTGGTATTCATATTATCACCACTTGGCGTTTATACTATCACCACCTGGCGTTTATACTATCACCTACTGGTATTCATATTATCACCACTTGGCCTTTATACTATCATCACCTGACATTCATACTATAACCTCTTGGTATTCATATTATCACCACTTGGCGTTTATACTATCACCACCTGGCGTTTATACTATGACTACCTGGTGTTCATATTATCACCACTTGGCGTTTATACTATCACCACCTGGTGTTCATATTATCACCACCTGTCATTTATACTATCACCACATGGCATTTATATTATCACCACCTGGCATTTATATTATCACCACCTGGTATTTATACTATCACCACCTAGTGTTCATATTCTCTCCACAAGGCGTTTATATTATCACCACTTGGCATTTATACTATCACCACCTGGTGTTCATATTCTCTCCACTTGGCGTTTATATCATCACCACTTGGCGTTTATACTATCACCACCTGGCGTTTATACTATCACCACCTGGTGCTTATACCATCACCACCCGCCGTTTATACTATCACCACCTGCTGTTCATATTATCACCACTTGGCGTTTATACTATAACCTCCTGGTATTCATATTATCACCACTTGGCATTTATAATATCACCACCTGGCATTTATACTATCACCTCCTGGTATTCATATTATCACTACTTGGCGTTTGTACTATCATCACCTGGCGTTGATATTTTCACCACCTGGTGTTTATACTATCACCACCTGGTGTTTATACTATCACAACATGGCGTTTATACTATCACCACATGGCATTTATGCTCTCACCACATGGCATTTATACTATCACCACCTGCCATTTATACTATCACCACATGGCATTTATACTATCACCACATGGCGTTTATACTATACCACATGGCATTTATACTCTCACCACCTGCCATTTATACTATCACCACCTGCCATTTATACTATCATCACATGGCATTTATACTATCACCACCTGGCGTTTATACTATCACCACCTGGCGTTTATACTATCACCACCTGGTGTTTATACTATCACCACCTGATGTTTATACTATCACCACCTGACTTTTATACTGTCACCACTTGGCGTTTATACTATCACCACCTAGCGTTTATACTATCACCACCTGGTGTTTATACTATCACCACATGGCGTTTATACTCTCACCACATGGCATTTATACTCTCACCACATGGCATTTATACTATCACCACCTGCCATTTATACTGTCACCACATGGCATTTATACTATCACCACCTGGCGTTTATATTATGACCACCTGGCATTTCTACTGTCACCACGTGGCATTTATATTATCACCACCTGGCATTTATACTATCACAACTTGGTGTTTATGCTATCACCACCTGGTGTTCATATTATCACCACCTGGCATTTATACTATCACCACATCGTGTTCCTATTATCACCACCTGTTGTTTATTCTATCACCACCTGGCATTTATACTATCACCACCTGGTGTTCATACTTTCACCACAAGGCATTTATACTATCACCTCCTGGTGTTTATACCATCCCCAGAATGCATTCATACTACAGTATCACCACCTGGCGTTTATACTATCACCACCTGGCGTTTATACTATCACCACTTGGCCTTTATACTATCACCACCCGCCGTTTATACTATCACCACCTGGTGTTCATATTATCACCACTTGGCGTTTATACTATCACCTCCTGGTATTCATATTATCACCACTTGGCGTTTGTACTATCATCACCTGGCGTTGATATTTTCAACACCTGGTGTTTATACTATCACCACCTGGCGTTTATATTTTCACCACCTGGCGTTTATACTATCACCACCTGTTGTTTATATTATCACCTCCTGGCGTTTATACTATCACCACCTGGTGTTTATATTATCACCACCTGGTGTTTATGCTATCACCCCCTGGTGTTTATATTATCACCACCTGGTGTTTACACTATCAACACCTGGCATTTATACTATCACCACCTGGTGTTATATTATCACCACCTGGTGTTTATATTATCACCACCTGGTGTTTATACTATCACCACCTGGTGTTATATTATCACCACCTGGCGTTTATACTATCACCACCTTGTGTTCATATTCTCTACACTTGGCTTTTATACAATCACCACTTAGCGTTTATACTATCACCACCTGTTGTCATATTCTCTACACTTGGCATTTATACTATCACCACTTGGGGTTTATACTATCACCACCTGTTGTTCATACTATCACCACCTGGTGTTCATATTGTCACCACCTGGCGTTCATACTATCACCACCTGGCGTTTATACTATCACCACTTGGCTTTAAAACTGTCACCAGCTGGCGTTTATACTATCACCACTTGGCGTTTATACTATCACCACCTGGTGTTTATACAATCACCACCTGGTGTTTATACTATCACTACCTGGTGTTTATACTGTCACCACCTGGCGTTTATACTATCACCACTTGGCGTTTATACTATCACCACCTGGCATTTATACTACCACCACTTGGCGTTTATACTATCACCACCTGGCGTTTATACTATCACTACCTGGTGTTTATACTATCACCTCCTGGCGTTTATACTATCACCACCTGGTGTTTATACTATCACGACCTGGCGTTTATACTATCACCACATGGCATTTGTACTATCACCACATGGCGTTTATACTATCACCACCTGCCATTTATACTATCACCACATGGCATTTATATTATCACCACCTGGCATTTATATTATCACCACCTGGCGTTTATACTATCACCACCTGGTGTTTATACTATCACCACCTGACGTTTATACTATCAACACCTGGTGTTTGTACTATCACCACCTGGTGTTTATACTATCACCACCTGGCGTTTATACTATCAACACCTGGTGTTTATACTGTCACCACCTTTTTTTTATACTATCACCACATGGCGTTTATACTATCGCCACATGGTATTTATACTATCACCACCTGGTGTTTATACTATCAGCACATGGCATTTATACTATCACCACCTGTTTTTTATACTATCACCACATGGCATTTATACGCTCACCACATGACATTTATACTATCACCACCTGCCATTTATACTATCACCACCTGCCATTTATACTATCACCACCTGGTGTTCATATTATCACTACCTGGCATTTATACTATCACCACATCGTGTTCATATTATCACCACCTGGTGTTTATTCTATCACCACCTGGCGTTTATACTATCACCACCTGGCGTTTATGCTATCACCACCTGGTATTTATACTATCACCACCTGGTGTTCATACCATCCCCAGAAGGCATTCATACTATCACCACCTGGTGTTCATACCATCCCCAGAAGGCATTCATACTGTCACCACCTGGTGTTCATATTATCACCACTTGGCGTTTATACTATCACCACCTGGCGTTTATACTATCACCTCCTGGTATTCATATTATCACCACTTGGCCTTTATACTATCATCACCTGGCGTTTATACTATAACCTCTTGGTATTCATATTATCACCACTTGGCGTTTATACTATCACCACCTGGCGTTTATACTATCACCACCTGGTGTTCATATTATCACCACTTGCCGTTTATACTATCACCACCTGGTGTTCATATTATCACCACCTAGCGTTGATGTGGAGATTGGAATGGGAGGTGTGCCTCGTGTTTAGTGCAGATTGTTGGTAGGTGAGTGATTGATGCGAGCGGGGAGTCGTGCACTCAGAAGTGTGTGTCGCTGGTGATGCAGTTGGCAGGAGACGGCTTTTGAAAATGCATTCACTGACCTTGACCCCTGGTCTGAGGTCATGAAGCTTCTTTGAGCACTGAAGCCAGGTGATGGGGGCGACACTGCTGGCAGTGACGGCATTAGTGATCTTGTCCCACATCCTCTTTCTAGAGGGCCTCATGACCCCTGTTGTTAGAGGCCTCTGCCCCCCTGCACAAAGCTGGAGTGCTGCATGCGAGACCTTGGGTGCTCCTTCCCTGGCATGCTAATCCATTTGTGTTGGCACTGAAGCGCTTTTCCCCTTTTTTGAGGGCAAATTCAGCTTTAAGAGCTGAGGACTCCCATTTGGGAATTGTTTTTAATGTTAATTTTTTTTCAGAACGCAGTTGAACTGTAATGCTGAAAATGGCATATTTTTATTTTTATCATTTCAGTAAACGACAATGCATTGCCTTTTTAAGATCACACAACGCTTTGCAAAATCACAGCCTCGCTTTCAGAGGCTTTGTGAAGCTACAACGCTGCTTGTGGATGCCACATTAAGAACATAACATAACAAATAGGAGCAGGAGTAGGCCAATCGGCCCCTCGAGCCTGCTCCGCCATTCAATAAGATCATGGCTGATCTGATCCTAACCTCAAATCTAAAGAACACAAGAAGTAGGAGCAGGACCCGGCCACTCAGCCCCTGGGCCCACTCCGCCACCCACAGGGCCTCGACCGATCCGAACTCAGCCTCATGTCCAATTTCCTGCCCGCTCCCCGTAACCCCTAATTCCCTTTACTTCTAGGAAACTGTCTATTTCTGTTTTAAATTTATTTAATGATGTACCTTCCACAGCTTCCTGGGGCAGCAAATTCCACAGACCTACTACCCTCTGAGTGAAGAAGTTTCTCCTCATCTCAGTTTTGAAAGAGCAGCCCCTTATTCTAAGATTATGCCCCCTAGTTCTAGTTTCACCCATCCTTGGGAACAATTTTACCGCATCCACCCGATCAAGCCCCTTCACAATCTTATATGTTTCAATAAGATCGCCTCTCATTCTTCTGAACTCCAATGAGTAGAGTCCCAATCTACTCAACCTCTCCTCACATGTCCACCCCCTCATCCCCGGGATTAACCGAGTGAACCTTCTTTGTACTGCCTCGAGAGCAATTATGTCTTTTCTTAAGTATGGACACCAAAACTGTATGCAGTGTTCCAGGTGCGGTCTCACCAATACCTTATATAACTGCAGCAATACCTCCCTGTTTTTATAATCTATCCCCCTAGCAATAAAAGTCAACATTCCGTTGGCCTTCTTGATCACCTGCTGCACCTGCATACTAACTTTTTGATTTTCTTGCACTAGGACCCCCAGATCCCTTTGTACTGCAGTACTTTCCAGTTTCTTCATTAAGATATTAACTTGCTCTCTGATTTTTCCTGCCAAAGTGCATAACCTCACATTTTCCAATATTATATTCCATCTGCCAAATCTCCGCCCACTCACCCAGCCTGTCTATATCCCCTTCTCGGTTTTTTATGTCCTCCTCACTCTCTACTTTCCCTCCCATCTTTGTATCATCTGCAAACTTTGATATGTTACACTCGGTCCCCTCCTCCAAATCGTTAATATAGATTGTAAAGAGTTGGGGACCTGATGCCAGGACGAATGCCACCAGGAGGGTGATACACAGTGAGATTAGCGCTGGGCTAATAATCATCAGTCCCCAGCGCCAATTTTTCAGTCCTACCAGCGCCACCATTTCCGGCGGCCGTTAACCCGTGGCACCGGCAGCTTTCGTATCGCACTCAAATTTTTAGGCTTATGTACTTAGTGTATGCCTTTTTATTTAGTTTCAATTTTGACTATATGTCTTTATTCATCCATGGCCTTTCATTATTGACAAGTTTGTTCTTGTTTTTGGCGGAATATATTTCTCCTGGATTCTATTGATCGTCATTTTAAATATTTCCCACTGGTGTTCAATTTCTTTGTTTGCCAATATTATTTTCCAGTTTCTTTTCCCTAGTTCCATTCTCATCCCCTCAAAATCAGTTTTTTCCCAATCTGTTATTTTGGTCTTTGCCGTACTTATGTCCTTCTTAATCTTTACCTTAAAATGTACAATGTTGTCATCACTATTGCCTAGATGTTTCCCTACACATAATTCTCTTATCTGCTTTAGTTCAGTCTCCATTATTAGATCCAGCAGTGATTCATCTCTTGGTGGGCTTCTTAAATACCTGGTAAGAAAGGAATCCTATACACATTGTAAAAACTCCATTCCCTTTTCTCCTTTACCTACCTCTTCTTGCCAGTTTATTTGTGGGTAGTTGGAATCTCCTATGATTATTATTCTATGTCTTTTGCTCACTTCATTGATTTGCTTACATAATTCTTCCTCCACCTCCCTTCCACTATTAAGTGGTCTGCACAATACCCCTATTAATGTGAGCAATCCCTTCTTATCTTTTATCTCAATCCATATGGATTCTGTTTCTATCTTTCTGTTAGTTATGTCCCTTTTTATCTCTAGTTATCTCTAATTAGTACAGCTACTCCCCCCTTCCCTCTTCCTTTCCTATCCTTTCTAAATATGTTACAACATATGACCATGTGCCAATGTTCAAAGCGCAGAAATTATTTCTCTCTTTTGAGGCTCATGATCTGAGGAGATCTTTACATGAGCCTAACAGGAAGAGAAATGTGGACAGCCTGAAACTCATTACATCTCTCATCATTCTTATCTCCACAGAAGCCAAAAGCAAGAAAGGTGCTGCCAATAGAGAGGAGGAACTAATGCCAGGGCCTTTAAAATCTGGCACTATCTGCAGAAATTCTCACACTATGTCATTCATCCTATCAGTAGAACTTACCAGTCCAGATAGATTCACCTGAGGCGATATATAGATGTGGAATTGGCACATGAGAGCTTAAAAGGAAGCCAACAAATGACTTAAGAAATATTAGCCCTGGCTGAAGAGCATTTGGATGATAATCCAATGGATCCAGCCATGAAATCAAAGATGCTAACAGAGCATCAAACTCATATGGAGGCACTACAAAGCCTCGCCGAAATTGTGCATCAGGCCCTAATTCCCATCATTTGCAACAACATCAGCGAAAGCTTCTCAACAATGTGGAGAAACCTGGAGCAAATGGCAACTGCAGAAGTCTCTGCTTATGTTGCACAGATGCCTGCAGGCAACCAATCTCCTCCAGAGTGGGAGACTCCAGAACAAGGGGCACAATCTTAAAATTAGAACTAGGCTTGAAATCAGAAGGCACTTTTTCACACAAAGCGCAGTGAAATTTGCAACTCAGGATTGAGATTGATAGATGTTTTTAGGTAAGGGTATCAAGGGATATGGAGAAAAGGTGGGTAAATGGAGTCGATGTACAGATCAGTCGTAATCTAACTGAATGTTTGAACAGGCTCGAGGGGCTGAGTGGCCTATTCCTGTTTCTATGTTCCTAAGTGTAGGCATTGATTGGTAGCATTCAGGTCTTGGGTGATAGAATGGAGAGAATGGAAAGAACATCTGCCAGATTCCAAGATTTCCATTTTGGTACCATTTCAGAGTGTCTGCAGTATATTCAATATAATCGCTTTTGGGGATTGAGCGATATTCGTAATTCCATAAGGTATGTTCTCCCACAGATCAGCAACAACTAATATCATGATGCCATATCCAGTGGGAGACCAATAGGGGTTTCCAAGGATTCTGTGTTCCCTTAGGACAACAGCACCAAAGAGTTCTCTGATCAGTCCTCTTGGAGTAAAGGAGTAAAGAAGTCTTACTCCAATTATATAGGGCCTTGGTGAGACCACATCTGGAGTACTGTGTACAATTTTGGTCTCCTTACCTGAGGAAGGATATACTTGCCAAAGAGGGAGTGCAACGAAGGTTCACGAGATTGATTCCTAGGATGGCGGGACTGTCGTATGAGAAGAGATTGAGTAAACTAGGCCTGTATTCTCTTGAATTCAGAAGAATGAGAGGGGATCTCATTGAAGCATACAAAATTATTACAGGGCTTGATAGGGTGGATGCTGGGAGAATGTTTCCCTTGGCTGAGGAGTCTAGAACCAGGGGCCACAGCCTTAGGATAAAGGGTAGGCCATTCAGGACTGAGATGAGAAGAAATTTCTTCACACAGAGGGTGGTGAATCTTTGGAATACTCTACCCCAGAGGGCTGTGGAGGCTCAGTCATTGGGTATATTCAAAACAGAAGTCGATAAATTTCTGACTAGTAAGGGCATCAAGGGATATGGCGATAGGGCCGGTGAATGGAGTTGAGGCAGAAGATCAGCCATGATCTCATTGAATGGCGGAGCAGGCTCGAAGGGCCGAATGGCCTACTCCTGCTCCTATTTCTTATGTTCTTATGTTCACATGTGGAGAAAGGTCAGCAGGCCAAGGCTGTGAAGATTATAAGCCCAGAGGAGCAGTTTGTCATGGGTCCATCACAGGACTTTGAGCCCTGAGAGGAGGGCCACCTCCATCCCAAGGGCCTTAGTGATATAGAGCAGCAATCCACATTTCGGACCCAGGTGCTCAGGTAGGATTTAGAAGAAGGGTGAGAATAAGATAAAGGCAAAGAAAAACTAGAAATGGCACAAGGGGTTAAACAAAGCGAATTTTTAGTCATAAAGTTCGAGAAACCTTTTGTTTTTTTGAAACTTATTCATGATGGTTGTTCATGATTTTTTTGGTTGGAAACATAAAGTTGGTTTGAAACGGAAAAAGATGTTTGTGCACTTGGTACCCTCATAGGACTTCTGCTTTAATGATGAATGGAGTGTTCTCAAGGGTTCTAGTTTCAAATTAGGTACAGCAACCTGGTTATTGCAGATGTTGTACAGCTATAACATGATCTGACATTACCAGAAGTCTGTCTGTTGAGTTTGTCTCATAGCTCTCTCCAGCAGCTGTCTGTGTCCTCCTCACATCTCAGTTCCTCAGGGGGTTCAGCTTCTGACTCTGTCTCTTCCTCTGGAATCTCAATTTCCAGACTTTTCTGAAAAATAAAATTGGGGAGGATACAGCAGGCCAGCACAAGTCATGAGGCAACATTGGAGACATGCTGAAGGGACTGAGGAACCTGAATCTTCCCTTCACCATGCCATGAGCCTAGTTGTAGCATTCCTCTAGTTCACTGCTGCTCCTTCTCAATGGCATTAGAAACCACAGTAGTGTTGTGTAGAATTCGCAATATATCGCGATTTTATTAATAAGGAGAAAACACAGAGTTTCGTTCAAACAGCTTTTATTTCAGTAGAATGCTGGCAGGTTTAAAGTGGACACAAGCAGCCTGTAAAATGGCCGCCGCACCTCGTGACAGAACATTCTAGACTTTTCAACAGGCAGACAAGATGGCGTTCCAATAAACATTTGTGCAAAGAGTCAGCACAGTGAAGATAATACACGAGACATTATGGGTTTGCAGTATACACATAGATACTGAAATCGGTCTCCCAGGTACAAAGGAAAGCCATTGTACCGAGTAATCAAGGGCCCATCCAAAAGACATTAATATGTAAAATCCCAACGACTCTACGATGAGAGAGCCGTTAGCAGGTAGTTATACAGGACACTTGGAAGCCCCAAACCCCTCCAGGGAGATTACCGACCGATTTAACAATGGGAGAAATATTAACAGGTACTCAGACATTTACGAGTAGCCCCGAAACCCATTAAGAACGGAGATCACCCATACAAGACATTTGAGCGCCAGACCTTAAACAAAAGAATGGACATTATAGTTGGGCGGGAAACGGAAGATTTTGCACTATAATTGCAGGCTCCAAACCGTCCATCTCTCTCTTGTTGCTCTTATCATCGTGGCTGCTCCTGTGCTCTTATCCGGTCGATTCGTAACCTCGTGGCTGCTCCTGTGTACTCGTAGTTGGGCTTCTGCTTGCCTGTTGTCTCTTCTGAAAAGACTGTTGAACTTTCTGATCCGTTCGGATCTACCTCGTGTCGCGTAACGAAGACCTATATTGGTAACCGGTATCGGAACCAAAAGGCCCGAGAAGAGATGAGATGAGATGAGATGAGAAGAGAGGAAGACCATATCCATCGCCACGGTCAGTAAATCCCGACCGCGCCTGTAGGTCGATTAGCCAAGTTTTCCTCGCCAGGAAGACTTCTTCGAACTTGCAAAGAAACATATCGTATCGATGATATCGACAACTGTGCTCGAAAAGTACCTGTTAAACCAACCAACACAGGTCTTCATCACAGCAGACGTTCCAGCCTGCTAGCCGGAGCAGCAGAAGCAAGTAAACAAGTGGGACCAGGAGATCTCCTGACCGACACGTGGGTGCTGCGGTGAAAAACATCCGATCAGCTATTCGGAATTTCTCTGAGTTATCACGAGTGGTGAGCATGAGTCTCGAAATCCTACGAATCTAGTTTAGGATAGATATTGATAGGGGAGGGTTTAAGGATTAAGGATATTTGTAATGTGTGCCCCTATTTACTTTGTGCCGTTCGTTCCTCGTTTCCCTAAGATCGACTATATAACTGCTTGTAAGATTGTACTGTCATTAATCTGTGCTTATGACATGTATTTCATAATCTTAAGTATCATGCAATAAAGATTTTCCATTTCGTACCATTCAAACCGAGTCTACATGAGTTTCATCTCCATTACTGCTCTCGCATCTAAGTCCAGTGTCTAGAACCGTAAGGGAGAGTGATTCGAACCACTCACAGGTGTGTCTAGTGTTCCCAGACTGGCTGGAGACCAGAACAGGCAACGAGGCCTAGACCCGCACTGACATACAGGCTGCACAGAGCCGCGTGAATCTCACAGGCTGCGAGACACGCAGGGTCAGAATCCCTTACAGAAAATGGCGACCGCGGCAGGACACTGGCAGCGAGAGGGTAGTGTGTTAGATTTTGGAATGACTGTACGAAATGTTATGCAGGAAAAGATAGCGGATTATGTGTTTGGAAAGGTTAATCTAACTAAGAAATGGATAAGTGAATTGTTAGCGGATAAGAGCCCACTAGAGGCAGCTGAAAGGTGGACAGATAGTAAAGAACATAGAAAGACACTTGAGAAAGCAGTCTGGCTTATGTGTTACAAAAGGCAGGTTCAGATTTCAAACCAGACCATTACAGCGCTAGTAGCTCGAATCAGTCATTTAGAGGGAGAAATGGATGAGAAGGTTTCTGGAGGGGAGGTGCTCATTAAGAATTTAAATGAGTTACACCAAGAAAGCCAGGAAGTCTCCAGTCACCTTAAAACAAGGATAGATTATCTCGAGTGCCAGGTCACTGAGGCAAAATTGAATGAGAGCAGGTTAAAGGAAAGATGTAACCGCCAAGCTGCCCAGATAAGAACTCAAGAAGAGAGCTTAACGGGGGTTAGGGCGGCATATAAGTTGGCCCTTGAGGATAAGTTTCAGGGAGCCGATCATAGCGCCTGCCAAAGGGAGATAGAGCACCTCAAAAAGGCCGTGAACAATGCGAACGGCATGGTGTGCCTTATCAATCCGTCGGCGCACCAGCCGCTAGTAAATGAGAGATTTAGAAAATCCCCACCAAGTAAAGCAGAAGAAGTAGTAGCCACTGCGCCCTCCGCGCCACCCAGCTATTCAGAAACCTGGGTTAGGGAGGAAGCAATGGAAGAAACAAAAGAGCCCATTGAAAAGGAAGTAGGAAAGGGATCGTTGTATCCAGTAACGGGTATTAAAAGGGGCCCAAGCAGAAACGGTGGGGAAGAACCGGGGGATCTCCTCGGACAGCTGGTGTTGCCTCACAGTTCACATCAGCTGAGAGCTATGATAAATCACGTACGGAAGCTGACCGAGGCAGACGACCCTTCCGTACATTTCAGAGAAGTTGAGCAAGCCGCAGCCATTAACGGCTGCGATGATGGGGAGACAGCAAAAATGCTGCTGTTCTCATTAGACAGCTCGGTCCTTCAGTGTCTCTCAGGTGAGAGCAAGAGGGGAACCAAGAGTTATGAGGAATTAAAGAATGAGGTCCTGGAAGTGTTGGGGGCGAACGACGAAGGTCCGTTTGCTAGAGTGGGACAGACAGTGCAGATGGAGGGAGAACCCCCGAAGGTTTTTGCCGACAGGCTGTGGCCAGTATATGAGCGCAGCTGCCTAGGTGCGCCCGAGCGCGAAGATGTGGAAGGCACCGCTTTAACTCATTGGCTTAGGTGCATAATAGCCAACAGTTTACCAGCCGTCAGAGAGCAGGCAAAAGCATGGTTTGATCCCAATGACCCCAACATTACGGAAGAGTCGGTCTTGAATCGACTCACGTTAGGTTATCGCAATATAAGGGGTATGGCAACACGTCCCCTTAAGGGAAGAGTACATGAAGTACGACCCGCAGCCCCGTATCAAAGAGAGTGGCATCAGGAGGGTAATCGCGCCCCACAGGCAAGTAATGCTTGTTACGGGTGTGGGAAGACAGGGCACTGGCGCAAGCATTGCAGGAACCCTTGGAAGGATTCCAAGGATAAAAATCCCGCGGTCCGAGCCCAGGCGCCTGTCCCGGCTAGGGAAGCTAGTGCACCCACCCCTCCCGACGACCTCGAAGCAGTGTTAGGAGCCATGCGCAAGCTGGTCTTGAATGCGCGTGGACAGGTGGCGGTCGCAACCGGCCCCGTAGGTGCCGCAGGACCGTCTAATAGTACCCCATGACTAGAACCGGCGCAGCCCGTCTACCTGTGTCCGCTTAGCTATGATGCGTGGAAGTGACCTTTGGTGGAGATGGAGGTAGAGAAACAGAAGGGTAGTTATTTGTTGGACACGGGAGCTTCTTGCACCATAATCCATACAGATAACCCTTTTGACTCGCCGCTATCTACCAAGGTCCCATTCACGTTAGCGGGGTTCACAGGAAAAGAACAGGCTGGCACGTTTTCCCTTCCGCTATCCATTCGTTTAGGAACACTTCTCAAAGACTGGTGTGGGAAAAATGGGTTTTGCTTCTTGGGACACTGGCACCAGTACTGGGGCAGGAGAGAGCTGTTCCGTTGGGACGGACTTCACTTGGCCAGTGCTGGGACTAGTGTCCTGGCGAATCGAATAACTAGGGCTGTGGAGAGGGCTTTAAACTAATTAGTGGGGGGGAGGTTTCAAGAGAGCAAAAAATAAAAATGACAACAGAGAGGGTCATAGACATAGGTAGCAGTAGGGGAATCACAAATCAGAGCGTGGCAGGAAGGGACAGAGTGTGTGGAGTAAAAGGTAAACTGGTAGAAAGTGAAAAAGCAGGAACTAAGTGCCACAAAGCATATTTGAAAGTTCTCTATCTGAATGCACGTAGCATTCGTAACAAAATGGACGAGTTAATGGCACAAATAACTACATATGGTTATGATATTGTGGCCATTACAGAAACATGGCTGCAGGGTGACAATGCCTGGGAATTAAACATACCAGGTTATTTAACGATCAGGAAGGACAGGCAGGAAGGAAGGGGAGGTGGGGTGGCTATGTTAATAAAGGAAGGAATCACTGTAATACAGAGTAATGATATTGGGTCAAAAAATCATGATAATGAAACAGTTTGGGTGGAGATAAGGAATAATAAGGGGAAAAAAACATTAGTGGGCGTAGTCTATAGGCCTCCGAACAGTTGGAACTCTATTGGACGGAGTATCAATCAGGAAATAGTTGAGGCATGTAATAAGGGAACATCTATAATTATGGGGGATTTTAACTATCATATTAATTGGACAAATCAAATGGGGCAGGGCTGCCTTGAGGATGAGTTCATTGAGTGTATTAGGGATGGGTTTCTTGAGCAGTATGTAACTGAACCGACCAGGGGGCAAGCAACCTTAGATCTGGTCCTGTGTAACGAGACAGGATTAATTAAAAATGTCCTAGTAAAGGATCCCCTTGGAATGAGTGACCATAACATGGTTGAATTCCATATTCAATTAGAGGGTGAGAAGGTTGGATCTCAAACAAGCGTGCTAAGCTTGAATAAAGGAGACTATGAAGGTATGCGAGCGGAATTGAGTAGAGTGGATTGGGAAAATAGATTAAAGGGTAAGACGACACATGATCAGTGGTGTACATTCAAGGAGTTATTTTACAACTTCCAAAAAATATATTCCACTGAAAAGAAAAGGGTGTAAAAGAAAGGACAGTCATCCGTGGCTAAGTAAAGAAATTAAGGATAGTATTCGACTAAAAACAAGGGCATATAAGGTAGCGAAATCTAGTGGGAGGACAGAGGATTGGGAAAACTTTAAAAGGCAGCAAAAAATAACAAAAAGATTGATTAAGAAAGGGAAGATAGATGATGAAAGTAAATTAGCAAAAAATATAAAAACAGATAGTAAGAGTTTTTATAGTTATATAAAAAGAAAAAGGGTGGCTAAAGTAAATGTTGGTCCCTTAGAGGATGAGACCGGGAAATTAATGGTGGGAAATATGGAGATGGCAAAAACACTGAATGAATATTTTGTATCAGTCTTTACAGTAGAGGACACTAAGAATATCCCAACACTGGACAAACAGGGGGCTATAGGGGGAGAGGAGCTAAACACGATCAAAATCACTAAGGAAGTGGTACTCGGTAAAATAATGGGACTCAAGGCGGATAAATCACCTGGACCTGATGGCTTACATCCTAGAGTCTTGAAGGAAGTGGCGGTAGGGATTGTAGATGCATTGGTAATAATTTTTCAAAACTCCCTGGATTCCGCTAAGGTCCCGGCAGACTGGAAAACTGCTAATGTAACACCCTTATTTAAAAAGGGCAGTAGACAGAAGGCTGGTAACTATAGACCGGTTAGCCTAACATCTGTGGTAGGTAAAATTTTGGAGTCCATTATTAAGGAAACAGTAACAGGACATTTGGATAATCATAATTTAATAGGACAAAGTCAGCATGGTTTTACGAAGGGGAAGTCATGTTTGACAAATTTGCTGGAGTTCTTTGAGGAAGTAACATATAGAGTGGATAAAGGGGAACCAGTGGACGTAGTGTATTTAGACTTCCAAAAGGCATTTGACAAGGTGCCACACAAAAGATTATTGCTTAAGGTAAAAAATCACGGGATTGGGGGTAATATTCTGGCATGGATAGAGGATTGGCTATCTAACAGAAAGCAAAGAGTTGGGATAAATGGTTCATTCTCAGACTGGCAATCAGTAACTAGTGGTGTTCCACAGGGGTCAGTGCTGGGTCCCCAACTCTTCACAATCTATATTAACGATTTGGAGGAAGGGACCAAGTGTAACATATCAAAATTTGCAGATGATACAAAGATGGGAGGGAAAGTAGTGAGTGAGGAGGACATAAAAAACCTGCAAGGGGACATAGACAGGCTAAGTAAGTGGGCAGAGATTTGGCAGATGGAATACAACACTGGAAAGTGTGAGGTGATGCACTTTGGCAGGAAAAATCCTAGAGCAATTTATTATCTTAATGGCAAGAAACTGGAGAGTATTGAAGTGCAAAGGGATCTGGGGGTCCTGGTGCACGAAACTCAAAAGGTTAGTATGCAGGTGCAGCAAGTGATTAAGAAGGCAAATGGAATGTTGGCTTTCATTGCTAGGGGGATAGAATATAAAAATAGGGAGGTATTGCTTCAGTTGTACAAGGTATTGGTGAGACCGCACCTGGAATACTGCATACAGTTTTGGTGCCCTTACTTAAGGAAAGACATCCTTGCTCTCGAGGCAGTGCAAAAAAGGTTCACTCGGTTAATCCCGGGGATGAGGGGGTGGTCATATGAGGAGAGGTTGGGTAGATTGGGACTCTACTCATTGGAGTTCAGAAGAATGAGAGGCGATCTTATTGAAACATATAAGATTGTGAAGGGGTTGGATCGGGTGGATGCGGGGAGGATGTTCCCGATGACGGGTGAGACGAGAACTAGGGGACATAGTCTTAGAATAAGGGGCTGCTCTTTCAAAACTGAGATGAGGAGGAACTACTTCACTCAGAGGGTGGTAGGTCCATGGAATATGCTGCCACAAAAAGCTGTAGAAGCTACAACATTAATTAAATTTAAAACAGAAATAGACAGTTTCCTAGAAGTAAAGGGCATTAAGGGTTACGGGGAGCGGGCAGGAATTTGGACATGAGTCTAGGTTCGGATCGGTCATGGCCCTGTGGGTAGTGGAGCGGGCCCAGGGACTGTGTAGCCTGATTCTGCTCCTATTTCGTGTGTGCAATTCTGTTAGATGCAGGAGATGGTTCTGTGATAGATAGTAGATTGGCGGTTAGGATCAGATCAGCCATGATCTTATTGAATGGCGGAGCAGGCTCGAGGGGCCGATTGGCCTACTCCTGCTCCTATTTCTTATGTTCTTATGTTCTTATGTTCTTCGCCTTAAGTGGAAGTGTATACTGATGGCATGGCAAAAGGGGGGTGGAAGAGGTATTCTCGGGTCCGATCTCCTAGCGGGACACGGGATCCTCGTGGACCTCAGAAATCACTGTCTCTGGGGGGCTAAAGGTGAAAAAGGCGAGGTAATAGTGATTCCGGGGGAGGAAGAAACAGGGGTCCTGTGTACCGTACAGCCATCCGGAGGCTACGACCTCAGGCTTATGGTCGCAGATGTCCCAACGGACATGCAAACGTACGTGTCAGATAATATGCACGCGTTTGCAACCCACAAGCACGATTGTGGGAGAGTGGTCGGGTTTGAGGTCAGCGTAGATGGGGACCCCATGACCCGACCCCAAAAGCAGTATAACTTCCCCAAAGAAGCAGAACCCGATATGGAGACAGCAATGTCCTCCTTGGTGCAGCAGGGCGTGTTGAGGCCGATAGCCACACACGTGAACTCCCCATTATGGCCGGTTAGGAAGCCGGATAATTCGTGGAGAGCCACGGTGGACTACAGAGTCCTTAACAGTAACATTCCCGCCTGCGCGCCCACAGTAGCAGCAGTTGCTGACCTAATAGGGAGCATCCCGGCGTCCGCGACCACGTTCACGGTGCTGGATATCTCGAACGGTTTTTGGTCCATCCCGCTGCGGCGAGAGGACCAGTACAAGTTTGCCTTTACTTTCAAAGGACAACAGTACACATGGAACTGTCTGCCACAGGGTTTCCACAATAGCCCCAGTATTTTTCATCAGTGTATGGCAGGAAGTTTAAAGGAGTTTAGTCAGCCCAATCAGATAGTACAGTATGTGGATGATTTGCTCCTATTTACGGACTCAAGGGAGGAGCACGGACCACTACTGGACGAGTTATTGGAGCTGTTAGCGAGAAAGGGTTTTAAAATAAACCCTAAGAAAGCACGTATCGGTCAGTGGGAAGTAAAATTCCTGGGACTGACCATACGCGCTGGGGAAAGAGCCATAGACAAAGCAAGGAGGGAGTCGGTGCAAGAATTACCGATTCCCAACAACGTAAGGGGTGTGAGGTCCTTCTTGGGACTGACCGGTTACTGCAGGGATTTTATCGAAGATTATGCGGCCACAGCGGCGCCGCTCCTCCGACTCCTCCATAAGGGGGTGGAGTGGTTTTGGGACGAGGGCTGCCAAGCAGCCTTCGAGAAGTTAAAAAGGGATCTGCAGACCGCGCCAGCCTTGGGGGCCATAGATGGGGGGAAGGAGTTTTTCCTGGAGGTAGCTGCCAGCGGAGACAGCTTAAGCGCCGCGCTGCTCCAAGAGCGTCACGGCAAGCTGAGGCCGGTTGTCTATTCATCCAGGGTGTTAACGGATGTGGAGAGAAGTTTCTCCAATTGCGAAAGGCACCTTTTAGCCACGCATTGGGCTGTGAAAAGATCAGCGATCTTCACAGGGCTCTCTCCCATCACTCTCCTCACACATCACACACCAACTAAGATGCTTCTGGATGGGAGGATTAAAGACGGGACCGTAAGCAGCGCACGCATTGCGCGTTGGACCCTTCTCCTCTCCCAGTTGGATCTCAGAGTAAAAGGTCTTTGCGAGCCAAGGCTTGCGGCCAATTTGGTATACCCCGGTACAGCCCACCGGTGTTCGGTGGAAGGGGTGTGGGACGTCAACATAGGTTTACGGGCCGGGATACATCCCACTGGGCGCGAGATTTATGTTGATGGGTCTAGCACAGTATCTGCTGGCGAGCGACTCACAGGGTGTGGAGTTTATGACCCTGCGGCAGACCTTGCCCTGGCGATCAAGCTCCCTAGCACTATGAGCGCGCAGCAAGCTGAGCTGTCTGCCGTGGTGTACGTTGTGACCCACCCAGACATTTTCCCAACCCCATACACGATTTGCTCGGACAGTATGTTCACCTGCAATTCGTGTACGGAATACCTGGCCATTTGGTCCCGCCGCGGATACACCTCCGCGGACGGGCGACCTTTAACGGTGAAGCCCTTGCTGGAAAAGATCTTAGCAGCAGCAGTGGGGGAGGAAGGAGAGATTTTCATCCATAAGGTGAAAGCTCACTCCTCCACAGAGCCCCGTGGGGAGGGCAACCGGCAGGCGGATGCGCTAGCCAGGGAGGGTGCCCGCGACGGCACTTTCTGGAACCCCTATAGGACCGGACCCATAGCAGCGGTCCGAGGCGGGGACGGGAATCCCGGGAACACCAGGGTAGCATTGCCCCTAGACCTCAAGACCGTCCAAACCCAGGATCCCGCCCTAAAAGCAGTCCTAAAAACGATTGCTGAAGGGAGGCAGGTAGAAGGTCCGTACAGTACGGCAACCCTCTCAGTTAAGGAAGGCATGCTGTTCCGCGAGGAGCAGTGGGTTGTGCCGCAGCAGCACAGGAGGGAATTCCTCCAGTTGGCTCACGAGGGACCAGGGGCAGGGCACCCCGGGCCCGAGGTTACCTGGCAACGGGTAGAGCAAGCGGGATGGTGGCCAGGGCTCAGGGAACAAGTCCGTGAGTTCTGTGCAAACTGTCTTGTGTGCGCTGCAAACAACCCAGACCCCCAGAAAAGGAAGGTGCCCATGGGACACGTAAGAAGGGTAGAGGGACCATGGCAGTCGATACAGATCGACTATATAGGACCCCTGCCCACCACCCAGGGAGGTTATAAGTACTGCCTCGTCCTGGTGGATGTGTTTTCCAAGTGGGTGGAAGCCTTCCCTTGTCGAACAGCTACGGCACTGGGTACAGCAAAAATCTTGGTCCGGGAAGTGTTCTCGCGGTGGGGACTCCCCCGTTTTGTGGAGTCAGACCAAGGGAGTCATTTCACCGGCCAGGTGATGCAGAACACCCTCATGCTTTTGGGCATTGAAGGGAAGTGGCACGTAGCACACAATCCCCAGTCATCCGGGATTGTTGAACGTATGAACCGGACCCTGAAGGAGAAATTGAGGAAAGAGACTAGGAACTCGCCCCAAAAATGGGCGGAAGTTCTGCCTTTAGTCCTCATGGGGGTCCGGGCCAGTCAGTCAAAAAGTACGGGGTACTCCCCGCACGAGGTAATGACCGGCAGGCTCATGCGAACCCCCACCCATGTGCTAGCCCCGGTGCTCACTGAGGGTCAGCTCCAGGAGATAAGCAGGGACAAGTTCGCCCAGACTCTCTTGGAGCGCCTGAAGCAGGTTTATGAGCAGGCGGCTGGGAACATGGGAAGGCAGCATCAGGGCAATCGCTTGTTGCTGGAACCCCGCAAAACGCGGGAATGGGAAGTGGGAGACCAGGTCATGGTCAGAAACTACGCCAGAGTAGGGAGTCTGGAACCACTGTATATGGGACCCTACAACATTGTAGACAAGGCAAGTCCCATGGTTTACGCCGTAAAAGTACCTCGGCGCACTAAGTGGTTCCACATAAACCAATGCAAACTGTACCAGCCAGGTGCGCAAGGGAAAACTACAGGGGTAAATCCCGCCAACGGGAAAGCACTGCCCCAGGTAGGACCACAAGGCACACAGGCAGGCATAGCAGCTTGCATCAGGGGAAGGGACATCCCGGACGATCATGCAGCGTTTTTCTGGAATTGGGGGTTAGATGAGGAAGAATTCAGGGTACCCTGGTCAGATGAGGATAGTGCAGATGAGCATAGTGATGATGACGGGTGGTTCCTGAGGAACGGTCTGGAGGGAATGGGGGCTGTAGGTAGAGATCCACACAGGGTGGACACACAAGCTGCAGGTCCCGAGGACAGGAGGGAGGAGCTAGAGGAGGCAGGGCCAGCCGCTATGGGAGCACAGAGAGTACCGGTGTGGCTCCCAGAGATGTGGCCGCCCGCTTTGAACGTCCAGTCCTCGGGGGAGGCAGAGATCACGAGTGAAGGGCCGCCTGCTGGGCCGAGCAGGGCGGAGCCACGAACTGCCAGCCCCGAGGTTAGGGAGGCGGAGTCAGCGGAGGCGGAGCCAGCGACTGTGATGGAACTCCAGGTCATCCCGATGGAAGTCTCGGAACCCGGTCCGTCCGTCACGGAACCCCCGCCCATAGCAACTCCCCGTAGGTCAAGTAGAGAACCCCAGCCCAGGAGGATGTGGTCATGTCCCCAGACTGCCCCAAGGCGAAAATTTAAGGTTAAGATAACCCAGATACAGACCGGCCACATCGCAGCAGTAACAGGCTGCGGCAGATCAGAGGGAAGGGTCAGCGCAGTAACAGGCTGCGGCAGATCAGAGGGAAGGGTCAGTGCCCTCCCACCGTCGGGAAGAGCTCGCAGCAGCCTTCTCAGAATTTAAAGGGGCCGCCCTGAGAACGGGCGGCACTGTATAGTAATAAGTTTTAAGTTTTAAGTTTATAGTTCAAGGTTAAGTTTTAAGTTAATAGTTCAAGGTTAAGTTTATAGTTTTAATAAGGTTAAGATTGTAGTGTTTTTAACAGAAAACGATAAAATGATGGGAGCTTTAAAGATAGGTTTAGTTGAAGTTTATTCAGCGAACGTTGAAGTTTACGTGAGGCGAGGTCAGGGGACCCGCTCACCCTTCACAAAAGCCAGAGACTCTTGCGAGGCTGGCTACCTCATTCTATCTGATCACAGGAACCAAGGAAGGATGGAACGAATTCTAGTATTGCTCGCGGCAATCGGATGTGGATTGGCCTATCGAGGCCGCACCAAGGATGTCGTGGTGTTTGGATGTTCCGGGGACACGGCCCCCATCGCGGTGGATGGGACCGGAAGACGGGAGGCAGAGGAGACCAGCACCTATTTCCACAAGGGAAGGTGGCCAGGATGGCTGGGAACGAACTCAACGGAGTATTCCAGCACATCGGGGTTTGCCTACAAAGAGACTTCTTTACTGTGCCCCAAAGTAAGGATCATCGCACCCAGGATCAGCGTCACCGTCGGCAAACGGATTTGTTTGACTTGTAGTGGGAAGGTCCCATTGAGCCGATGGTGGTGGCTGCGAAAGCTGAGCAAAACTATGAGGAACTCTTCGGTCGAGTGGGAACGACTGGGTAATAATACCCATCGGACAATTACGGGGACAGACGGACAAGTGAAAGTCTGTTGGGACAAATGGTGGGAACCGGATGAGGGAATTTATGTATGTATGTGGGGGTCAAAGTACGTTTGCCCCAAAGGCATCTCCATATTTTTTATTAATCAATGGCAGGATAACGGACAGGGGATGAGGTGGGATGCGAGCACCAGGGGGTGCGGAGCCCATTCTCCCCGATCCCAGTAAATGCCACTGAGCTCATTACGCGCCCACGCAAAGCCCCGCCCACGATTCCGGTGGTTCTAGCTGAGGAAGAAGGGTGCCCTAAAACTAGTAAGGGACCCGGGAATGGTTTGGTACTGGTCCCCACAGACCAGATACTATTTCAGGGGGTACATTACGCGGTGGCCTCGGTGATTTTAAATCTCACTGAGGTGCGGTTACCAGAGTGGTACCCCAAAAAGACGGAACAGTTGTACCAGGTCCTGTTGACCAAGATGTTCAGACAATTTTACGAATTCGATTTCGCGGAAATTGATAAAACAAGTTTATACACCGCACCACAGGAAGTTCTGAATCAAGCAGGGAGGCAAAGAAGGGGTTTGGTGAACGATGCGTTCACCGCTTTTAACACGGGTACATCTGTGGTCAACGCTCTAGACAGTGTGGAGCTGCAGACCCAGATTAATGGTTTAAAGACACAATTAAAGGACATTCTAACAGATGAGAATAAAGTGGTAGGGTCGGGTCTACACGAGGACCAAGCCATGACCCTCCATTTAAAGGAAATTATAGCAGAGTTGGAGAAACATGCAAAGACGGTAAATGCCCTGATTAGGGAAGATCGGAATGCATCCGATCAAGCTGCGCAGAACGAGGTGTGCGTGCTTTACGGGGCGTGGTTACTGGGCGAGGGCCGCAGTAATTTGGAGGATTTAAAACAAGGTTTGGTTCCGTCCTGGATAAGTAACAAACACCTGCGGGCGCTCCACCCTTTTCAGAACGCATTAAGTCCGTGCCAGCTCAGGCTAGCTTCAGAAGCTTACCCAGTCCCCGTGGACTGCGGACGATCAAACCATACTATTATGGGAATAGTATTACGTATGCCGGTTTTGGGCGACACAGCAAAGCCCGCCCCGGTGTATCGGGTAGAGAACATTGGTGTCATTCAGGGGGGAGCCCACATTCGCTATGCAGCGGTTCCACCCTACGTCATCCGCTGGGAGCAAACGATGACAGGTACAGATCTCTCTGGTTGTCGTGGCAGGGGAGCACACATAATACTGTGCCCCCAGCACTTGAATGCCTTTTTAACACCACAGTGTGGGTTCAGAACGACTGGCGCCAAGTCCATGAATTGCACCATGGAGGCAATGGCACAAGATCATGTGCCTCCGCAGGTAGCATACATCGGGGGTGGAACATATTGTGTTACCACTGCAGCGCAACACTACCAGCATGGAAACCGTAGCCGGTGTCCGGTGAGTGACAGCAGTTTCTGTTTTAAACCCAGGGCGGAAGTTCAAGTCGCACAACAGCGAATTATCCCAATCCCTGAACCATCCACTGTTCATCTCACAGTAAAAGAGAATTTCACCGACTTGCAGCGATTCGTCGCGCATTTTGGATACCTCATTCCCCCTCTCCCTGAACACCTCACCAAGCTTTTAAAAGCCGTCACGGTGTCACAGAAACATTTTTACACATTAGAACAGAAAACTGTCGAAATAGGAACAGACATTTTGGATATAGTGATTCCACCGTGGTGGAATCTGTTCACTAATATTGAAGTGCCTTCATGGATCAGAATAGCCTCCCACATTTTAGTCGTATGCCAAGTTTTCATTGTAGTGTACCTATTGGTCGTACATTGTAAAAGAGACAAACGCCTCACCAAGCATGAAAACACGGGAGAGTGGCGAGAACGTTACGTGCGCGTGCACGATGAAAGCACCGTGTGATCGGAAAATGGCGTCACTCCCGCTCGCCACGTGCGCCGCGGAAGTTTGTACTCGATGATGATTTTCAGAGATTGTAAATACGTTGGAAACTCGACATGTTTTAAGAGTTGGGGTTTGATTATTTTGGTGATGGTGTTACAGTTAAAAATGATTGTTTGGTTTTGGGTTTTGTTTTTCCTTTCCCTGAATAAAAGATGAATATACAGGTGATACGAGAGGCATCGGCCTGGTTACGCCGGGAAGGAAAACAAGTGGTGTAAGTTTAAGGGCAAATAATGCCTACGGTGATATAAAATGTAATTTTCTTGGGAAATGAGGACGACACAGAGACCCTAGCTAAATTAAAATTATGGGATTAATTTACTGGATTCGGAGAGAAATCGAGATAATATTGCTCACCACTATGATTTTTGATACGATAAGCGGAGTTATTCGCATCAACAGGAGGGACTGTAGAATTCGCAATATATCGCGATTTTATTAATAAGGAGAAAACACAGAGTTTCGTTCAAACAGCTTTTATTTCAGTAGAATGCTGGCAGGTTTAAAGTGGACACAAGCAGCCTGTAAAATGGCCGCCGCACCTCGTGACAGAACATTCTAGACTTTTCAACAGGCAGACAAGATGGCGTTCCAATAAACATTTGTGCAAAGAGTCAGCACAGTGAAGATAATACACGAGACATTATGGGTTTGCAGTATACACATAGATACTGAAATCGGTCTCCCAGGTACAAAGGAAAGCCATTGTACCGAGTAATCAAGGGCCCATCCAAAAGACATTAATATGTAAAATCCCAACGACTCTACGATGAGAGAGCCGTTAGCAGGTAGTTATACAGGACACTTGGAAGCCCCAAACCCCTCCAGGGAGATTACCGACCGATTTAACAATGGGAGAAATATTAACAGGTACTCAGACATTTACGAGTAGCCCCGAAACCCATTAAGAACGGAGATCACCCATACAAGACATTTGAGCGCCAGACCTTAAACAAAAGAATGGACATTATAGTTGGGCGGGAAACGGAAGATTTTGCACTATAATTGCAGGCTCCAAACCGTCCATCTCTCTCTTGCTGCTCTTATCATCGTGGCTGCTCCTGTGCTCTTATCCGGTCGATTCGTAACCTCGTGGCTGCTCCTGTGTACTTGTAGTTGGGCTTCTGCTTGCCTGTTGTCTCTTCTGAAAAGACTGTTGAACTTTCTGATCCGTTCGGATCTACCTCGTGTCGCGTAACGAAGACCTATATTGGTAACCGGTATCGGAACCAAAAGGCCCGAGAAGAGATGAGATGAGATGAGATGAGAAGAGAGGAAGACCATATCCATCGCCACGGTCAGTAAATCCCGACCACGCCTGTAGGTCGATTAGCCAAGTTTTCCTCGCCAGGAAGACTTCTTCGAACTTGCAAAGAAACATATCGTATCGATGATATCGACAACTGTGCTCGAAAAGTACCTGTTAAACCAACCAACACAGGTCTTCATCACAGCAGACGTTCCAGCCTGCTAGCCGGAGCAGCAGAAGCAAGTAAACAAGTGGGACCAGGAGATCTCCTGACCGACACGTGGGTGCTGCGGTGAAAAACATCCGATCAGCTATTCGGAATTTCTCCGAGTTATCACGAGTGGTGAGCATGAGTCTCGAAATCCTACGAATCTAGTTTAGGATAGATATTGATAGGGGAGGGTTTAAGGATTAAGGATATTTGTAATGTGTGCCCCTATTTACTTTGTGCCGTTCGTTCCTCGTTTCCCTAAGATCGACTATATAACTGCTTGTAAGATTGTACTGTCATTAATCTGTGCTTATGACATGTATTTCATAATCTTAAGTATCATGCAATAAAGATTTTCCATTTCGTACCATTCAAACCGAGTCTACATGAGTTTCATCTCCATTACTGCTCTCGCATCTAAGTCCAGTGTCTAGAACCGTAAGGGAGAGTGATTCGAACCACTCACAGGTGTGTCTAGTGTTCCCAGACTGGCTGGAGACCAGAACAGGCAACGAGGCCTAGACCCGCACTGACATACAGGCTGCACAGAGCCGCGTGAATCTCACAGGCTGCGAGACACGCAGGGTCAGAATCCCTTACAGAAAATGGCGACCGCGGCAGGACACTGGCAGCGAGAGGGTAGTGTGTTAGATTTTGGAATGACTGTACGAAATGTTATGCAGGAAAAGATAGCGGATTATGTGTTTGGAAAGGTTAATCTAACTAAGAAATGGATAAGTGAATTGTTAGCGGATAAGAGCCCACTAGAGGCAGCTGAAAGGTGGACAGATAGTAAAGAACATAGAAAGACACTTGAGAAAGCAGTCTGGCTTATGTGTTACAAAAGGCAGGTTCAGATTTCAAACCAGACCATTACAGCGCTAGTAGCTCGAATCAGTCATTTAGAGGGAGAAATGGATGAGAAGGTTTCTGGAGGGGAGGTGCTCATTAAGAATTTAAATGAGTTACACCAAGAAAGCCAGGAAGTCTCCAGTCACCTTAAAACAAGGATAGATTATCTCGAGTGCCAGGTCACTGAGGCAAAATTGAATGAGAGCAGGTTAAAGGAAAGATGTAACCGCCAAGCTGCCCAGATAAGAACTCAAGAAGAGAGCTTAACGGGGGTTAGGGCAGCATATAAGTTGGCCCTTGAGGATAAGTTTCAGGGAGCCGATCATAGCGCCTGCCAAAGGGAGATAGAGCACCTCAAAAAGGCCGTGAACAATGCGAACGGCATGGTGTGCCTTATCAATCCGTCGGCGCACCAGCCGCTAGTAAATGAGAGATTTAGAAAATCCCCACCAAGTAAAGCAGAAGAAGTAGTAGCCACTGCGCCCTCCGCGCCACCCAGCTATTCAGAAACCTGGGTTAGGGAGGAAGCAATGGAAGAAACAAAAGAGCCCATTGAAAAGGAAGTAGGAAAGGGATCGTTGTATCCAGTAACGGGTATTAAAAGGGGCCCAAGCAGAAACGGTGGGGAAGAACCGGGGGATCTCCTCGGACAGCTGGTGTTGCCTCACAGTTCACATCAGCTGAGAGCTATGATAAATCACGTACGGAAGCTGACCGAGGCAGACGACCCTTCCGTACATTTCAGAGAAGTTGAGCAAGCCGCAGCCATTAACGGCTGCGATGATGGGGAGACAGCAAAAATGCTGCTGTTCTCATTAGACAGCTCGGTCCTTCAGTGTCTCTCAGGTGAGAGCAAGAGGGGAACCAAGAGTTATGAGGAATTAAAGAATGAGGTCCTGGAAGTGTTGGGGGCGAACGACGAAGGTCCATTTGCTAGAGTGGGACAGACAGTGCAGATGGAGGGAGAACCCCCGAAGGTTTTTGCCGACAGGCTGTGGCCAGTATATGAGCGCAGCTGCCTAGGTGCGCCCGAGCGCGAAGATGTGGAAGGCACCGCTTTAACTCATTGGCTTAGGTGCATAATAGCCAACAGTTTACCAGCCGTCAGAGAGCAGGCAAAAGCATGGTTTGATCCCAATGACCCCAACATTACGGAAGAGTCGGTCTTGAATCGACTCACGTTAGGTTATCGCAATATAAGGGGTATGGCAACACGTCCCCTTAAGGGAAGAGTACATGAGGTACGACCCGCAGCCCCGTATCAAAGAGAGTGGCATCAGGAGGGTAATCGCGCCCCACAGGCAAGTAATGCTTGTTACGGGTGTGGGAAGACAGGGCACTGGCGCAAGCATTGCAGGAACCCTTGGAAGGATTCCAAGGATAAAAATCCCGCGGTCCGAGCCCAGGCGCCTGTCCCGGCTAGGGAAGCTAGTGCACCCACCCCTCCCGACGACCTCGAAGCAGTGTTAGGAGCCATGCGCAAGCTGGTCTTGAATGCGCGTGGACAGGTGGCGGTCGCAACTGGCCCCGTAGGTGCCGCAGGACCGTCTAATAGTACCCCATGACTAGAACCGGCGCAGCCCGTCTACCTGTGTCCGCTTAGCTATGATGCGTGGAAGTGACCTTTGGTGGAGATGGAGGTAGAGAAACAGAAGGGTAGTTATTTGTTGGACACGGGAGCTTCTTGCACCATAATCCATACAGATAACCCTTTTGACTCGCCGCTATCTACCAAGGTCCTATTCACGTTAGCGGGGTTCACAGGAAAAGAACAGGCTGGCACGTTTTCCCTTCCGCTATCCATTCGTTTAGGAACACTTCTCAAAGACTGGTGTGGGAAAAATGGGTTTTGCTTCTTGGGACACTGGCACCAGTACTGGGGCAGGAGAGAGCTGTTCCGTTGGGACGGACTTCACTTGGCCAGTGCTGGGACTAGTGTCCTGGCGAATCGAATAACTAGGGCTGTGGAGAGGGCTTTAAACTAATTAGTGGGGGGGAGGTTTCAAGAGAGCAAAAAATAAAAATGACAACAGAGAGGGTCATAGACATAGGTAGCAGTAGGGGAATCACAAATCAGAGCGTGGCAGGAAGGGACAGAGTGTGTGGAGTAAAAGGTAAACTGGTAGAAAGTGAAAAAGCAGGAACTAAGTGCCACAAAGCATATTTGAAAGTTCTCTATCTGAATGCACGTAGCATTCGTAACAAAATAGACGAGTTAATGGCACAAATAACTACATATGGTTATGATATTGTGGCCATTACAGAAACATGGCTGCAGGGTGACAATGCCTGGGAATTAAACATACCAGGTTATTTAACGATCAGGAAGGACAGGCAGGAAGGAAGGGGAGGTGGGGTGGCTATGTTAATAAAGTAAGGAATCACTGTAATACAGAGTAATGATATTGGGTCAAAAAATCATGATAATGAAACAGTTTGGGTGGAGATAAGGAATAATAAGGGGAAAAAAACATTAGTGGGCGTAGTCTATAGGCCTCCGAACAGTTGGAACTCTATTGGACGGAGTATCAATCAGGAAATAGTTGAGGCATGTAATAAGGGAACATCTATAATTATGGGGGATTTTAACTATCATATTAATTGGACAAATCAAATGGGGCAGGGCTGCCTTGAGGATGAGTTCATTGAGTGTATTAGGGATGGGTTTCTTGAGCAGTATGTAACTGAACCGACCAGGGGGCAAGCAACCTTAGATCTGGTCCTGTGTAACGAGACAGGATTAATTAAAAATGTCCTAGTAAAGGATCCCCTTGGAATGAGTGACCATAACATGGTTGAATTCCATATTCAATTAGAGGGTGAGAAGGTTGGATCTCAAACAAACGTGCTAAGCTTGAATAAAGGAGACTATGAAGGTATGCGAGCGGAATTGAGTAGAGTGGATTGGGAAAATAGATTAAAGGGTAAGACGACACATGATCAGTGGTGTACATTCAAGGAGTTATTTTACAACTTCCAAAAAATATATTCCACTGAAAAGAAAAGGGTGTAAAAGAAAGGACAGTCATCCGTGGCTAAGTAAAGAAATTAAGGATAGTATTCGACTAAAAACAAGGGCATATAAGGTAGCGAAATCTAGTGGGAGGACAGAGGATTGGGAAAACTTTAAAAGGCAGCAAAAAATAACAAAAAGATTGATTAAGAAAGGGAAGATAGATGATGAAAGTAAATTAGCAAAAAATATAAAAACAGATAGTAAGAGTTTTTATAGTTATATAAAAAGAAAAAGGGTGGCTAAAGTAAATGTTGGTCCCTTAGAGGATGAGACCGGGAAATTAATGGTGGGAAATATGGAGATGGCAAAAACACTGAATGAATATTTTGTATCAGTCTTTACAGTAGAGGACACTAAGAATATCCCAACACTGGACAAACAGGGGGCTATAGGGGGAGAGGAGCTAAACACGATCAAAATCACTAAGGAAGTGGTACTCGGTAAAATAATGGGACTCAAGGCGGATAAATCACCTGGACCTGATGGCTTACATCCTAGAGTCTTGAAGGAAGTGGCGGTAGGGATTGTAGATGCATGGTAATAATTTTTCAAAACTCCCTGGATTCCGCTAAGGTCCCGGCAGACTGGAAAACTGCTAATGTAACACCCTTATTTAAAAAGGGCAGTAGACAGAAGGCTGGTAACTATAGACCGGTTAGCCTAACATCTGTGGTAGGTAAAATTTTGGAGTCCATTATTAAGGAAACAGTAACAGGACATTTGGATAATCATAATTTAATAGGACAAAGTCAGCATGGTTTTACGAAGGGGAAGTCATGTTTGACAAATTTGCTGGAGTTCTTTGAGGAAGTAACATATAGAGTGGATAAAGGGGAACCAGTGGACGTAGTGTATTTAGACTTCCAAAAGGCATTTGACAAGGTGCCACACAAAAGATTATTGCTTAAGGTAAAAAATCACGGGATTGGGGGTAATATTCTGGCATGGATAGAGGATTGGCTATCTAACAGAAAGCAAAGAGTTGGGATAAATGGTTCATTCTCAGACTGGCAATCAGTAACTAGTGGTGTTCCACAGGGGTCAGTGCTGGGTCCCCAACTCTTCACAATCTATATTAACGATTTGGAGGAAGGGACCAAGTGTAACATATCAAAATTTGCAGATGATACAAAGATGGGAGGGAAAGTAGTGAGTGAGGAGGACATAAAAAACCTGCAAGGGGACATAGACAGGCTAAGTAAGTGGGCAGAGATTTGGCAGATGGAATACAACACTGGAAAGTGTGAGGTGATGCACTTTGGCAGGAAAAATCCTAGAGCAATTTATTATCTTAATGGCAAGAAACTGGAGAGTACTGAAGTGCAAAGGGATCTGGGGGTCCTGGTGCACGAAACTCAAAAGGTTAGTATGCAGGTGCAGCAAGTGATTAAGAAGGCAAATGGAATGTTGGCTTTCATTGCTAGGGGGATAGAATATAAAAATAGGGGGGTATTGCTTCAGTTGTACAAGGTATTGGTGAGACCGCACCTGGAATACTGCATACAGTTTTGGTGCCCTTACTTAAGGAAAGACATCCTTGCTCTCGAGGCAGTGCAAAAAAGGTTCACTCGGTTAATCCCGGGGATGAGGGGGTGGTCATATGAGGAGAGGTTGGGTAGATTGGGACTCTACTCATTGGAGTTCAGAAGAATGAGAGGCGATCTTATTGAAACATATAAGATTGTGAAGGGGTTGGATCGGGTGGATGCGGGGAGGATGTTCCCGATGACGGGTGAGACGAGAACTAGGGGACATAGTCTTAGAATAAGGGGCTGCTCTTTCAAAACTGAGATGAGGAGGAACTACTTCACTCAGAGGGTGGTAGGTCCATGGAATATGCTGCCACAAAAAGCTGTAGAAGCTACAACATTAATTAAATTTAAAACAGAAATAGACAGTTTCCTAGAAGTAAAGGGCATTAAGGGTTACGGGGAGCGGGCAGGAATTTGGACATGAGTCTAGGTTCGGATCGGTCATGGCCCTGTGGGTAGTGGAGCGGGCCCAGGGACTGTGTAGCCTGATTCTGCTCCTATTTCGTGTGTGCAATTCTGTTAGATGCAGGAGATGGTTCTGTGATAGATAGTAGATTGGCGGTTAGGATCAGATCAGCCATGATCTTATTGAATGGCGGAGCAGGCTCGAGGGGCCGATTGGCCTACTCCTGCTCCTATTTCTTATGTTCTTATGTTCTTATGTTCTTCGCCTTAAGTGGAAGTGTATACTGATGGCATGGCAAAAGGGGGGTGGAAGAGGTATTCTCGGGTCCGATCTCCTAGCGGGACACGGGATCCTCGTGGACCTCAGAAATCACTGTCTCTGGGGGGCTAAAGGTGAAAAAGGCGAGGTAATAGTGATTCCGGGGGAGGAAGAAACAGGGGTCCTGTGTACCGTACAGCCATCCGGAGGCTACGACCTCAGGCTTATGGTCGCAGATGTCCCAACGGACATGCAAACGTACGTGTCAGATAATATGCACGCGTTTGCAACCCACAAGCACGATTGTGGGAGAGTGGTCGGGTTTGAGGTCAGCGTAGATGGGGACCCCATGACCCGACCCCAAAAGCAGTATAACTTCCCCAAAGAAGCAGAACCCGATATGGAGACAGCAATGTCCTCCTTGGTGCAGCAGGGCGTGTTGAGGCCGATAGCCACACACGTGAACTCCCCATTATGGCCGGTTAGGAAGCCGGATAATTCGTGGAGAGCCACGGTGAACTACAGAGTCCTTAACAGTAACATTCCCGCCTGCGCGCCCACAGTAGCAGCAGTTGCTGACCTAATAGGGAGCATCCCGGCGTCCGCGACCACGTTCACGGTGCTGGATATCTCGAACGGTTTTTGGTCCATCCCGCTGCGGCGAGAGGACCAGTACAAGTTTGCCTTTACTTTCAAAGGACAACAGTGCACATGGAACTGTCTGCCACAGGGTTTCCACAATAGCCCCAGTATTTTTCATCAGTGTATGGCAGGAAGTTTAAAGGAGTTTAGTCAGCCCAATCAGATAGTACAGTATGTGGATGATTTGCTCCTATTTACGGACTCAAGGGAGGAGCACGGACCACTACTGGACGAGTTATTGGAGCTGTTAGCGAGAAAGGGTTTTAAAATAAACCCTAAGAAAGCACGTATCGGTCAGCGGGAAGTAAAATTCCTGGGACTGACCATACGCGCTGGGGAAAGAGCCATAGACAAAGCAAGGAGGGAGTCGGTGCAAGAATTACCGATTCCCAACAACGTAAGGGGTGTGAGGTCCTTCTTGGGACTGACCGGTTACTGCAGGGATTTTATCGAAGATTATGCGGCCACAGCGGCGCCGCTCCTCCGACTCCTCCATAAGGGGGTGGAGTGGTTTTGGGACGAGGGCTGCCAAGCAGCCTTCGAGAAGTTAAAAAGGGATCTGCAGACCGCGCCAGCCTTGGGGGCCATAGATGGGGGGAAGGAGTTTTTCCTGGAGGTAGCTGCCAGCGGAGACAGCTTAAGCGCCGTGCTGCTCCAAGAGCGTCACGGCAAGCTGAGGCCGGTTGTCTATTCATCCAGGGTGTTAACGGATGTGGAGAGAAGTTTCTCCAATTGCGAAAGGCACCTTTTAGCCACGCATTGGGCTGTGAAAAGATCAGCGATCTTCACAGGGCTCTCTCCCATCACTCTCCTCACACATCACACACCAACTAAGATGCTTCTGGATGGGAGGATTAAAGACGGGACCGTAAGCAGCGCACGCATTGCGCGTTGGACCCTTCTCCTCTCCCAGTTGGATCTCAGAGTAAAAGGTCTTTGCGAGCCAAGGCTTGCGGCCAATTTGGTATACCCCGGTACAGCCCACCGGTGTTCGGTGGAAGGGGTGTGGGACGTCAACATAGGTTTACGGGCCGGGATACATCCCACTGGGCGCGAGATTTATGTTGATGGGTCTAGCACAGTATCTGCTGGCGAGCGACTCACAGGGTGTGGAGTTTATGACCCTGCGGCAGACCTTGCCCTGGCGATCAAGCTCCCTAGCACTATGAGCGCGCAGCAAGCTGAGCTGTCTGCCGTGGTGTACGTTGTGACCCACCCAGACATTTTCCCAACCCCATACACGATTTGCTCGGACAGTATGTTCACCTGCAATTCGTGTACGGAATACCTGGCCATTTGGTCCCGCCGCGGATACACCTCCGCGGACGGGCGACCTTTAACGGTGAAGCCCTTGCTGGAAAAGATCTTAGCAGCAGCAGTGGGGGAGGAAGGAGAGATTTTCATCCATAAGGTGAAAGCTCACTCCTCCACAGAGCCCCGTGGGGAGGGCAACCGGCAGGCGGATGCGCTAGCCAGGGAGGGTGCCCGCGACGGCACTTTCTGGAACCCCTATAGGACCGGACCCATAGCAGCGGTCCGAGGCGGGGACGGGAATCCCGGGAACACCAGGGTAGCATTGCCCCTAGACCGCAAGACCGTCCAAACCCAGGATCCCGCCCTAAAAGCAGTCCTAAAAACGATTGCTGAAGGGAGGCAGGTAGAAGGTCCGTACAGTACGGCAACCCTCTCAGTTAAGGAAGGCATGCTGTTCCGCGAGGAGCAGTGGGTTGTGCCGCAGCAGCACAGGAGGGAATTCCTCCAGTTGGCTCACGAGGGACCAGGGGCAGGGCACCCCGGGCCCGAGGTTACCTGGCAACGGGTAGAGCAAGCGGGATGGTGGCCAGGGCTCAGGGAACAAGTCCGTGAGTTCTGTGCAAACTGTCTTGTGTGCGCTGCAAACAACCCAGACCCCCAGAAAAGGAAGGTGCCCATGGGACACGTAAGAAGGGTAGAGGGACCATGGCAGTCGATACAGATCGACTATATAGGACCCCTGCCCACCACCCAGGGAGGTTATAAGTACTGCCTCGTCCTGGTGGATGTGTTTTCCAAGTGGGTGGAAGCCTTCCCTTGTCGAACAGCTACGGCACTGGGTACAGCAAAAATCTTGGTCCGGGAAGTGTTCTCGCGGTGGGGACTCCCCCGTTTTGTGGAGTCAGACCAAGGGAGTCATTTCACCGGCCAGGTGATGCAGAACACCCTCATGCTTTTGGGCATTGAAGGGAAGTGGCACGTAGCACACAATCCCCAGTCATCCGGGATTGTTGAACGTATGAACCGGACCCTGAAGGAGAAATTGAGGAAAGAGACTAGGAACTCGCCCCAAAAATGGGCGGAAGTTCTGCCTTTAGTCCTCATGGGGGTCCGGGCCAGTCAGTCAAAAAGTACGGGGTACTCCCCGCACGAGGTAATGACCGGCAGGCTCATGCGAACCCCCACCCATGTGCTAGCCCCGGTGCTCACTGAGGGTCAGCTCCAGGAGATAAGCAGGGACAAGTTCGCCCAGACTCTCTTGGAGCGCCTGAAGCAGGTTTATGAGCAGGCGGCTGGGAACATGGGAAGGCAGCATCAGGGCAATCGCTTGTTGCTGGAACCCCGCAAAACGCGGGAATGGGAAGTGGGAGACCAGGTCATGGTCAGAAACTACGCCAGAGTAGGGAGTCTGGAACCACTGTATATGGGACCCTACAACATTGTAGACAAGGCAAGTCCCATGGTTTACGCCGTAAAAGTACCTCGGCGCACTAAGTGGTTCCACATAAACCAATGCAAACTGTACCAGCCAGGTGCGCAAGGGAAAACTACAGGGGTAAATCCCGCCAACGGGAAAGCACAGCCCCAGGTAGGACCACAAGGCACACAGGCAGGCATAGCAGCTTGCATCAGGGGAAGGGACATCCCGGACGATCATGCAGCGTTTTTCTGGAATTGGGGGTTAGATGAGGAAGAATTCAGGGTACCCTGGTCAGATGAGGATAGTGCAGATGAGCATAGTGATGATGACGGGTGGTTCCTGAGGAACGGTCTGGAGGGAATGGGGGCTGTAGGTAGAGATCCACACAGGGTGGACACACAAGCTGCAGGTCCCGAGGACAGGAGGGAGGAGCTAGAGGAGGCAGGGCCAGCGCTATGGGAGCACAGAGAGTACCGGTGTGGCTCCCAGAGATGTGGCCGCCCGCTTTGAACGTCCAGTCCTCGGGGGAGGCAGAGATCACGAGTGAAGGGCCGCCTGCTGGGCCGAGCAGGGTGGAGCCACGAACTGCCAGCCCCGAGGTTAGGGAGGCGGAGTCAGCGGAGGCGGAGCCAGCGACTGTGATGGAACTCCAGGTCATCCCGATGGAAGTCTCGGAACCCGGTCCGTCCGTCACGGAACCCCCGCCCATAGCAACTCCCCGTAGGTCAAGTAGAGAACCCCAGCCCAGGAGGATGTGGTCATGTCCCCAGACTGCCCCAAGGCGAAAATTTAAGGTTAAGATAACCCAGATACAGACCGGCCACATCGCAGCAGTAACAGGCTGCGGCAGATCAGAGGGAAGGGTCAGCGCAGTAACAGGCTGCGGCAGATCAGAGGGAAGGGTCAGTGCCCTCCCACCGTCGGGAAGAGCTCGCAGCAGCCTTCTCAGAATTTAAAGGGGCCGCCCTGAGAACGGGCGGCACTGTATAGTAATAAGTTTTAAGTTTTAAGTTTATAGTTCAAGGTTAAGTTTTAAGTTAATAGTTCAAGGTTAAGTTTATAGTTTTAATAAGGTTAAGATTGTAGTGTTTTTAACAGAAAACGATAAAATGATGGGAGCTTTAAAGATAGGTTTAGTTGAAGTTTATTCAGCGAACGTTGAAGTTTACGTGAGGCGAGGTCAGGGGACCTGCTCACCCTTCACAAAAGCCAGAGACTCTTGCGAGGCTGGCTACCTCATTCTATCTGATCACAGGAACCAAGGAAGGATGGAACGAATTCTAGTATTGCTCGCGGCAATCGGATGTGGATTGGCCTATCGAGGCCGCACCAAGGATGTCGTGGTGTTTGGATGTTCCGGGGACACGGCCCCCATCGCGGTGGATGGGACCGGAAGACGGGAGGCAGAGGAGACCAGCACCTATTTCCACAAGGGAAGGTGGCCAGGATGGCTGGGAACGAACTCAACGGAGTATTCCAGCACATCGGGGTTTGCCTACAAAGAGACTTCTTTACTGTGCCCCAAAGTAAGGATCATCGCACCCAGGATCAGCGTCACCGTCGGCAAACGGATTTGTTTGACTTGTAGTGGGAAGGTCCCATTGAGCCGATGGTGGTGGCTGCGAAAGCTGAGCAAAACTATGAGGAACTCTTCGGTCGAGTGGGAACGACTGGGTAATAATACCCATCGGACAATTACGGGGACAGACGGACAAGTGAAAGTCTGTTGGGACAAATGGTGGGAACCGGATGAGGGAATTTATGTATGTATGTGGGGGTCAAAGTACGTTTGCCCCAAAGGCATCTCCATATTTTTTATTAATCAATGGCAGGATAACGGACAGGGGATGAGGTGGGATGCGAGCACCAGGGGGTGCGGAGCCCATTCTCCCCGATCCCAGTAAATGCCACTGAGCTCATTACGCGCCCACGCAAAGCCCCGCCCACGATTCCGGTGGTTCTAGCTGAGGAAGAAGGGTGCCCTAAAACTAGTAAGGGACCCGGGAATGGTTTGGTACTGGTCCCCACAGACCAGATACTATTTCAGGGGGTACATTACGCGGTGGCCTCGGTGATTTTAAATCTCACTGAGGTGCGGTTACCAGAGTGGTACCCCAAAAAGACGGAACAGTTGTACCAGGTCCTGTTGACCAAGATGTTCAGACAATTTTACGAATTCGATTTCGCGGAAATTGATAAAACAAGTTTATACACCGCACCACAGGAAGTTCTGAATCAAGCAGGGAGGCAAAGAAGGGGTTTGGTGAACGATGCGTTCACCGCTTTTAACACGGGTACATCTGTGGTCAACGCTCTAGACAGTGTGGAGCTGCAGACCCAGATTAATGGTTTAAAGACACAATTAAAGGACATTCTAACAGATGAGAATAAAGTGGTAGGGTCGGGTCTACACGAGGACCAAGCCATGACCCTCCATTTAAAGGAAATTATAGCAGAGTTGGAGAAACATGCAAAGACGGTAAATGCCCTGATTAGGGAAGATCGGAATGCATCCGATCAAGCTGCGCAGAACGAGGTGTGCGTGCTTTACGGGGCGTGGTTACTGGGCGAGGGCCGCAGTAATTTGGAGGATTTAAAACAAGGTTTGGTTCCGTCCTGGATAAGTAACAAACACCTGCGGGCGCTCCACCCTTTTCAGAACGCATTAAGTCCGTGCCAGCTCAGGCTAGCTTCAGAAGCTTACCCAGTCCCCGTGGACTGCGGACGATCAAACCATACTATTATGGGAATAGTATTACGTATGCCGGTTTTGGGCGACACAGCAAAGCCCGCCCCGGTGTATCGGGTAGAGAACATTGGTGTCATTCAGGGGGGAGCCCACATTCGCTGTGCAGCGGTTCCACCCTACGTCATCCGCTGGGAGCAAACGATGACAGGTACAGATCTCTCTGGTTGTCGTGGCAGGGGAGCACACATAATACTGTGCCCCCAGCACTTGAATGCCTTTTTAACACCACAGTGTGGGTTCAGAACGACTGGCGCCAAGTCCATGAATTGCACCATGGAGGCAATGGCACAAGATCATGTGCCTCCGCAGGTAGCATACATCGGGGGTGGAACATATTGTGTTACCACTGCAGCGCAACACTACCAGCATGGAAACCGTAGCCGGTGTCCGGTGAGTGACAGCAGTTTCTGTTTTAAACCCAGGGCGGAAGTTCAAGTCGCACAACAGCGAATTATCCCAATCCCTGAACCATCCACTGTTCATCTCACAGTAAAAGAGAATTTCACCGACTTGCAGCGATTCGTCGCGCATTTTGGATACCTCATTCCCCCTCTCCCTGAACACCTCACCAAGCTTTTAAAAGCCGTCACGGTGTCACAGAAACATTTTTACACATTAGAACAGAAAACTGTCGAAATAGGAACAGACATTTTGGATATAGTGATTCCACCGTGGTGGAATCTGTTCACTAATATTGAAGTGCCTTCATGGATCAGAATAGCCTCCCACATTTTAGTCGTATGCCAAGTTTTCATTGTAGTGTACCTATTGGTCGTACATTGTAAAAGAGACAAACGCCTCACCAAGCATGAAAACACGGGAGAGTGGCGAGAACGTTACGTGCGCGTGCACGATGAAAGCACCGTGTGATCGGAAAATGGCGTCACTCCCGCTCGCCACGTGCGCCGCGGAAGTTTGTACTCGATGATGATTTTCAGAGATTGTAAATACGTTGGAAACTCGACATGTTTTAAGAGTTGGGGTTTGATTATTTTGGTGATGGTGTTACAGTTAAAAATGATTGTTTGGTTTTGGGTTTTGTTTTTCCTTTCCCTGAATAAAAGATGAATATACAGGTGATACGAGAGGCATCGGCCTGGTTACGCCGGGAAGGAAAACAAGTGGTGTAAGTTTAAGGGCAAATAATGCCTACGGTGATATAAAATGTAATTTTCTTGGGAAATGAGGACGACACAGAGACCCTAGCTAAATTAAAATTATGGGATTAATTTACTGGATTCGGAGAGAAATCGAGATAATATTGCTCACCACTATGATTTTTGATACGATAAGCGGAGTTATTCGCATCAACAGGAGGGACTGTAGAATTCGCAATATATCGCGATTTTATTAATAAGGAGAAAACACAGAGTTTCGTTCAAACAGCTTTTATTTCAGTAGAATGCTGGCAGGTTTAAAGTGGACACAAGCAGCCTGTAAAATGGCCGCCGCACCTCGTGACAGAACATTCTAGACTTTTCAACAGGCAGACAAGATGGCGTTCCAATAAACATTTGTGCAAAGAGTCAGCACAGTGAAGATAATACACGAGACATTATGGGTTTGCAGTATACACATAGATACTGAAATCGGTCTCCCAGGTACAAAGGAAAGCCATTGTACCGAGTAATCAAGGGCCCATCCAAAAGACATTAATATGTAAAATCCCAACGACTCTACGATGAGAGAGCCGTTAGCAGGTAGTTATACAGGACACTTGGAAGCCCCAAACCCCTCCAGGGAGATTACCGACCGATTTAACAATGGGAGAAATATTAACAGGTACTCAGACATTTACGAGTAGCCCCGAAACCCATTAAGAACGGAGATCACCCATACAAGACATTTGAGCGCCAGACCTTAAACAAAAGAATGGACATTATAGTTGGGCGGGAAACGGAAGATTTTGCACTATAATTGCAGGCTCCAAACCGTCCATCTCTCTCTTGCTGCTCTTATCATCGTGGCTGCTCCTGTGCTCTTATCCGGTCGATTCGTAACCTCGTGGCTGCTCCTGTGTACTCGTAGTTGGGCTTCTGCTTGCCTGTTGTCTCTTCTGAAAAGACTGTTGAACTTTCTGATCCGTTCGGATCTACCTCGTGTCGCGTAACGAAGACCTATATTGGTAACCGGTATCGGAACCAAAAGGTCCGAGAAGAGATGAGATGAGATGAGATGAGAAGAGAGGAAGACCATATCCATCGCCACGGTCAGTAAATCCCGACCGCGCCTGTAGGTCGATTAGCCAAGTTTTCCTCGCCAGGAAGACTTCTTCGAACTTGCAAAGAAACATATCGTATCGATGATATCGACAACTGTGCTCGAAAAGTACCTGTTAAACCAACCAACACAGGTCTTCATCACAGCAGACGTTCCAGCCTGCTAGCCGGAGCAGCAGAAGCAAGTAAACAAGTGGGACCAGGAGATCTCCTGACCGACACGTGGGTGCTGCGGTGAAAAACATCCGATCAGCTATTCGGAATTTCTCCGAGTTATCACGAGTGGTGAGCATGAGTCTCGAAATCCTACGAATCTAGTTTAGGATAGATATTGATAGGGGAGGGTTTAAGGATTAAGGATATTTGTAATGTGTGCCCCTATTTACTTTGTGCCGTTCGTTCCTCGTTTCCCTAAGATCGACTATATAACTGCTTGTAAGATTGTACTGTCATTAATCTGTGCTTATGACATGTATTTCATAATCTTAAGTATCATGCAATAAAGATTTTCCATTTCGTACCATTCAAACCGAGTCTACATGAGTTTCATCTCCATTACTGCTCTCGCATCTAAGTCCAGTGTCTAGAACCGTAAGGGAGAGTGATTCGAACCACTCACAGGTGTGTCTAGTGTTCCCAGACTGGCTGGAGACCAGAACAGGCAACGAGGCCTAGACCCGCACTGACATACAGGCTGCACAGAGCCGCGTGAATCTCACAGGCTGCGAGACACGCAGGGTCAGAATCCCTTACAGTTGGCTACCCCTTGTTACCAAGAAGTCAAGCAGCACTTTCCCCTTTGATTCTGAAAGAGAACAGAGACACTGGACTGCCAACGGATGAATGAATCACGTCAGCTCCTTGCATTCTGGACAGTGATGTACAAAACCGGTGTCAGCAGTTGCACAACAATTGGACATTAAGGGACATGTATAGCCATATGAGTGTCATCTATAGCTCCAAGCATGAGTGGATATGCAGTAATCTGATAAAAGTCATGGCCCTACATCAAATGTAATGAACGTGTTATTAATAATACAGCCAGCAATTTCCTCGGAACGGGAAATTTCACAGACTTTCCGATTCCACAACTCTCTGGCTGTGAAATTCCACAGAATTTCTCCTGGTTCACTGACGTTACTTCACTGAAAGTGCGTCGGGAAAAAATGGGGTTCCCGCCATATTTTCAGTGAAGTAACGTCAGCGGGGCAGGAGCAGCTCCAAGGAATTTCCCAACCTCTAATACCGCAATGAAACACTGCAATTCATCTTCAGGAATACAGCACTATCCTTCTTCAGTTGCTGTCCTAAGTTGCTCCAGTTATACATAACCACCAGTCAAGGCCTAACCAATTTTGTCCAGTACGGAGGCCCACAGGTATGCCCACGAGAGGGATGGGTGAATGCGAGCCAGCAACAGCCCGAAGTTGTTTTCTGGGGTCAGGAGGAGCAATCTTATTCCTTCCGACTCCACAAAAAACAAAATTTCTCAAATTTCGAGGCCCTTTTTGAACGACCTATCATGACTGGGAAATACCCTGAAACAAGCTCTAATAGCTTACATAGGATTACATAGGATATACAGCACAGAAACAGGCCATTCGGCCCAACCAGTCCATGCTGGTGTTTATGCTCCACTTGAGCCTCCTCCCGTCTTTTCTCATCTAACTCTATCAGCATAATCCTCAATTTCCTTCTCCCTCATATGTTTAGCTAACCTCCCCTGAAATGCATCTATACTATTCGTTTCAACCAGTCCCTGTAGTAGTGAGTTCCACATTCTCACCACTCGCTGGGTAAAGAAGTTTCTTTTGAATTCCCTATTTGATTTCTTGGTGACTGTCTTATATTGATAGCCTCTAGTTTTGCTCATCCCCACAAGTGGAAACACTCTCTCTGTATCTGCTCTATCAAAACCTTTCATAATTTTAAAGACCTCTATTAGATCATCCCTCAGACCAGCCTGTTCATCCTTTCCTGATAGGAATACCCTCGCATTTCTGGTATCATCCTTGTAAAAAATGTTTACCCTCTCTAGTGCCTCTATATCCTTTTTATAATATTGCGACCAGAATTGTACATAGTACTCCAAGTGTGGTCTAACCAAGGTTCGATACAAGTTTAGCATAACTTCTCTACTTTTCAATTCAGTCACTCTAGAAATAAACCCTAGTGCTTGGTTTGCTTTTTTATGATGCGGAGATGCCGGTGTTGGACTGGGGTGGACAAAAATGAGAAGTCGCACAACACAAGGTTATAGTCCAACAGTTTTATTTGAAATGACGAGCTTTCGGAGCGCTGCTCCTGACTGTACCTGACGAAGGAGCAGAGCTCCGAAAGCTTGTAATTTCTAATAAAACTGTTGGGGGTAAAAATTCACTTGGTTGCGCCTCCCGTTAGCGCCTTAAGAGGGCGCTAATGGGGCGCAAAGCCGCTAACGCCCGGGCGCAGCGATGTTTGCGCCGCTCGAGAACTTAACTTGAGATTGTGCGGCGGCGCTAAAACTTACCGCTGCGACCACCTGCGCGCGCAGATTATGACGTCATTCCATGGTGCAACGCCCTTGGGGCGCCCCGGAGCAGAAATTGAATGGCGCCCCCTGCCTTACCGCCTGGCGCATCCAACGACCAGAAGACTGGAACGCTATCAATCGCTGTGGGGCTGGGGGGGGCGCTATTTAAAGGGGGCCTCTTCGTGTCTTTTATTGTTGGTGGCATTTTTGAATTACGCATTCTGAGAGAGAGAGGGAGAGACTTCTGGAGAGATTCAACGTTGTGTGAAGGAGTTTTGGGTACTGAGCAGCACTTTGCAGGTTCATTTTGATTTGCCATTCCTTGTATCGATTTAGCAGAGACTGTGGGAGCTGCACTCTGAGCTCTTTGCCTGGTACTCTCCATTGTTCTTTCCAGCACATTTGATGTGCAAGTCTCTCCAGGCCGAGATTCAAGGCTGCAATGAACAGGATGTGGATGGAAAGCAAGATTAACCATCCCCTTTAAGAACTGGCCCGTGCCATTGTGTGTGTGTTCCATTGCTGACTGACATTACATGAGCTTCGCCAGCGCTCTGAGTTAGCGCCTCACTCCTTGGCCTTTGCGCCTTAAGACAGGTGTGCAGCACCTGCTTTAGCGCTCCACTCACCTCCCGGGGCGGTAAAAGTGAAGTTTCCAGTCAGTGCCGATAATTAGCGCCAGGCGCTAATATTTGCGTCCAGACGATATTTGCGCCCCAAATGGGGCGCGACCTAATTTCTACCCCTTGGACTATAACCTGGTGTTGTGCGACTTCTGCTTTTTTTATGGCCTTGTTAACCTGTGTCGCTACTTTTAGTGATTTGTGTATTTGTATACAGATGAACACATTGCACATTAAGGTGCTTTAATTCTGTATACTAAACCAGCCCAATTACAGTATACGCATTCATTCTTTTTAATTTGCATATTTCTATTTAACTATTTTGAATTATTCATGTACTTATGCTAAGCTGCAGAATTTGTGAGCTATTGAAATAATGAGCTAGGCCTGCTTTCCTCGCCAGCCTTTCACAGTTCATCTAATCCAAATATTGCTACATTAGCTAACCTCCGTTTCTAAACCTAACAATAAACACATTCCAAAAAGCTCGCAGGAACACTGCTCAGAACCACCACTCATCGTACAACAAATCTTGAACATGCCTCGAACATTAACAAGCAGTACTTGTACTGATCTAACTGGTCACTACCATTTGGGAGACAGATGTTGCTGAAGTGCAGCTATAATTTTGATTTTCTTCTGCCATTAATCTCGTTACTATGCTCTACCATTTCCAGTAGTAACACCACCCCGCCCCCCCCCCGCAACCCCACCACCACTCTTTATGGTTTCTATATAATAAACTGAACAGCCATTGCAGAATCAACAACAACAACAACAACTTGTATTTATATAGCACCTTTAATGTAGTAAAGCGTCCCAAGGCGAATCACAGGAGTGTTATGAGACAAAAAAAAAATTGACACTGAGCCACATAAGGAGAAATTAGGGCAGGTGACCAAAAGCTTGTTCAAAGAGGTACGTTTTAAGGAGCGTCTTAAAGGAGGAAATAGAGGTAGCGAGGCAGACAGGTTTAGGCAGGGAATTCCAGAGCTTAGGGCCGAGCAACAGAAGGCACGGCCACCAATGGTTGAGCGATTATAATCAGGGATGCTCAAGAGGGCAGAATTAGAGGAGCGCAGATATCTCGGGGGGTGGGGGGTGTTGTGGGGCTGAAGGAGATTACAGGGATAGGGAGGGGCGAGGCCATGGAGGGATTTGAAAACAAGGATGAGAATTTTGAAATCGAGGCGCTGCTTAACCGGGAGCCAATGTAGGTCAGCGAGCACAGGGGAGATGGGCAAACGGGACTTGGTGCGAGTTAGGACACGGGCAGCAGAGTTTGGGATGACCTCAGGTTTCCATAGTTCCAGTAACAAAGATATGAGGAAACTTTACATGAGCACTCAAATATATAAATCTTTAAGTGAGAACCGACTTCAAGTGCTTCTTTCCATTTTCTTCTGTTTTCTGATGGTATAGGGTTTTCTCGCTAACCTTGTGAGGCTCAGCTTGAACAAGCTACTGAGTGGAGTGATAAACTTAGCCACAGACACTAAAAGTAGTTCCTTTTTGTTCACTTTATTAAAACAAAATTGAAATCTCACTACACAATCCCAATATTTACTATAGATTTTGACAAGATTTAGTAACTAAATTTACTATAAAATTTAGAGCCAAATATATACAGCTTTCGTTTGGACTGTACTGCACCCAGAATCAAGAAGTGATCAGCTCCTTTGATCTCTGGAGGTTCCCCCACGCACGTCTGCGCTCTTCTTCCTCATAGATGGTTTCTCCGTCTCCACTGCCAGCTAGCAACCTAGGTGGACCCAAGGGTCACCTTATATCCCTTATATAGCTATGCCTGCCTTTTCGTGGGATATGTGGAACACTCTTTGTTCCAGTCCTACTCGGGTCCCCTCCCTCACCTCTTTTTCCGGTACATTGACGACTGTATCGGTGCCGTTTCCTGCTCTCGCCCTGAACTAGACAATTTCATTCACTTTGCCTCCAATTTCCACCCTTCCCTCACCTTCACATGGTCCATCTCCGACTCTTCCCTCCCCTTCCTCGACTTCTCCGTCTCCATCTCTGGGGATAGGTTATTGACCAACATTCACTACAAGCCCACTGACTCCCACAGCTACCTGGACTACACTTCCTCCCACCCCGCCTCCTGTAAGGACTCTATTCCCTTCTCCCAGTTTCTCCGTCTCCGCCTTATCTGCTCCGACGATGCCACCTTCCATACCAGTGCTTCCGACATGTCTTCCTTTTTCCTCAACCGAGGATTCCCCTCTACCGTGGTCAACACGGCCCTCGACCGTGTCCGTTCCATCTCCCGCACTTCTGCCCTCACCCCGGCCCCTCCCTCCCGGAACCACGATAGAGTTCCCCTTGTCCTCACCTTCCACCCCACCAGCCTCCACATTCAACGGATCATCCTCCGCCATTTCCGCCACCTCCAACGTGATCCCACCACCAAACGTATCTTCCCCTCACCTCCCCTTTCAGCATTCCGTAGGGACCGCTCCCTCCGAGACACCCTAGTCCACTCCTCTATCACCCCCAGCACCCCTTCCCCTTCACCCGGCACCTTCCCGTGCAAGCGCAGGAGATGCAACACCTGCCCTTATACATCCCCCCTTCCCACTCTCCAGGGCCCCAAACACCCCTTCCAGGTGAAACAGCGATTTACTTGTACTTCTTGCAATTTAGTATACTGTATTCGCTGCTCACGATGTGGTCTCCTCTACATTGGGGAGACCAAGCGCAGATTGGGTGACCGCTTTGCGGAACACCTCCGTTCAGTCCGGAAGGTTGACCCCGAGCTTCCGGTCGCTTGTCATTTTAATTCACCCCTCCACGCTCACTCAGACCTCACCGTCCTCGGCCTCTTGCATTGTTCCACGGAAGCGCAGCGTAAGCTCCAGGAACAGCACCTCATCTTCCGTTTAGGCACTTTACAGCCTTCCGGACTCAATATCGAGTTCAACAATTTCAGATCATAACCCCGGCCCCTACCATATATGTATACATTTTATCCACTCTTTTGGTCCGTGCCTTTTTCCTTTTTTTCTCTCTCTCCCCCCACGGCAGCTGTCTCTGATTCTGCCAGCATTTCACACCTTACCTTTTGTTTCTCAACCTGTCTTATTACCATCTCGTCTTACCTTGAGCATCTCTCAATGTCTCTACTCACTAAAGACCATCCCTTTTGTTCTTTTATTCCTCCCCCCAGCCTCCCCCTTGCATTTTTATCTGTTTATTTCTTGCTCTCTCAGTTCCGACGAAGGGTTTCGACCTGAAACGTTAACTCTCTTTCTCTCTCCACGGATGTTGCCTGGCCTGCTGAGTTTTTCCAGCATTTTCTGTTGTTATTTCGGATTTCCAGCATCCGCAGTATTTTGCTATCACCTTATATCCCCTTTGTCACTGCTTGTTTCTTGGTTTTCCTGTGTTGCTGTTCGAATCTGCCAATCCCATCTTGTCTCTGGGTATGTGTTCCCTTGTCATTGGTGACGCAGCCTCAGCCAGTGGTGTTTCGGGGGTCTTATGATCTCAATCTTTTGTTTCTATACTTAACGTTGCTTAAGTCTGTTCCTTAGTTCAACACATTTTTCCTTATCAGTCTATTCTGCTGGTTCAGTACTTCACACCTTTGATACATTCATTGTCCTTAACATGTCGCACTCATTGATCCTTTGTTTTTCTGTCTCGCATCAAATTTCCACAGGTTAGTTTAAAGTCAAGGTTACTGTTGAATTTGCAAAAGTGTCTCTCGCTCAACATGGTTGAGCACAACATAATCAAATATCTCATGATGCGCCAGAATACTGTTGTTCAACATTTCCCTTCAGTCATTATATTCAATCAATCTCTACACTCCCTCCTGGTACACTTGTCAGTGGATATAAAAACAACCCCCACCCCCCCCCGAAAAAAAAGAAATGTGTGATTTGATATGCTCCTGAGACCTATTCCCTGCTGGAGACATTTTTACATTAATAAATAATGGGATTTAAGATAATCACAGCCACACCATTTGTACTTATTACAGAGTTGTGAGGCTCTGGTGCATATAAAATTCCCAATTTAAGCTAAGATTCCTGTTTTCAGACCTGTTAGAGTCACATTGCTATCAAGTTCTTCCAATGATAGAGTAGGAAATTGGGTTACGTAATCATTTTTAAATGACTCTGTAAAAAGAAAATGAACACGCCCCTCCCCCAACTCTTTTCAATTTTCTCTCCTTGCTCTGTTTTTCCTGAGGGTGGTGACCCTTTCAATTAACAGTGTCAGCTGTGGCTCAGTGGGCGGCACTCTCGCCTCTGAGTCAGAAGGTTAAGGGTTCAAGTCCCACTCCAGAGACCTGAGCACATAAATCTAGGCTGACACTCCAGTGCAGCAGTGAGGGAGTGCTGCACTGTCGGAGGTGCCATCTTTCGGATGAGACATTAAACCGAGGCCCCGTCTGCTCTCTCAGGTGGACGTAAAAGATCCCATGGCACTATTTTCGAAGAAGAGTAGGGGAGTTATCCCTGGTGTCCTGGCAAATATTTATCCTTCAACCAACATCACAAAAACAGATTATCTGGTCATTATTACATTGCTGTTTGTGGGAGCTTGCTGTGCGCAAATTGGCTGCCATGTTTCCCACATTACAACAGTGACTACACTTCAAAAGTACTTCATTGGCTGTAAAGCGCTTTGAGACGTCCGGTGGTTGTGAAAGGCGCTATATAAATGCAAGTCTTTCTTTCTTCCTTTCTAACAAAAGGAGACACAAAAGGGACCTGGGAATGATCGTAGACTCATCACTTTGAATGCCTAGACATGTGGTGAAGCAATTAAAAAATAGAATGCTGGGATATAAAATAGAGTACAAGTCCAAAGAGATTATGCTAACGTTCCTCAACACACTTTCAGACCCCACTTGGAGTACTGTGTTCAATCCTGGTGGCCATGCTACAGAAACAAATGAGCCAATTTTCCTGTCCAATGCACCTGGGAAATATTCAGTTCCAGGTGCAAAGCAGAGGAAAAGGGGCTGAAGAACTGGTGTAACATGTCTCCACCCCTCTTACTGGGATATCTGGATGCAGAATGCTTGTCCCCCGCTCCCTGGTGCTGCAGGTAAGTTCAAAAAAACTGCAGAGTTCGCAGCGTGGGGCCCTTCCCTTTAATTCAGGGAAAAGCCCCTGCAACGCGTCAGTGCCAGCCATAGCTCAGTGACAGCCTCTTGGCTGAAGCAAAGGCGCCTCAGACATTGCTGTTCTGAGAAGTTGAGGTAGGAGAAGAGCTCCCTGAAGACCTGCAGTATACATTGTCTTCTGCACAGTGCTCTCCTCCTCCTCTCTCTTCTGTGAGCTGCTCCTGCTCGCTCCCATTTTCCTTGCTCCTCCTCCAGTTGCAAAGGCAGGCCTACAAGACCACTCATGACTGCAGTCAAATTCTTCTGAAAGCAGCCAAAAATAGTGCAACACCAATAAAATCTTCTTCTCAGAAAACACCCAGATGTTAACCAGCAGCCTCAAATAACAAACCAGCAATTAACCTGTACGTAGTGCATGATCCTTTCAGATTGCACTGGTGAAGGGTCCTTCCTGCCTGTTAGCACTACGAGTTTCTGGGTAAGTTTATCACGTAGCAAATCTGCGGTGGAGCAGCCCAATATCACAAAAGCGTCCGCCAACAAGCACAGCACCCTAAATTGGATATATTATTCCGTGTTTGCCATAGATCTGGCATGCACCCTGGATGCCTATGGAGCAGCCTGATCCAATATGGTGGGTGATGCACTTTCGGCTCGTAATGTGCATGTGTTTCCTGCCTGCTATATTGGATGCGCCCGTTAATGACTGCAAAACAAGCACCATGCAATCAAATTTCAATGCCGAACTCTTTTCAACACATCTGCCCACATAGTTGCCTGCCTTCAGTAAATGTAACAGTGAGCCCGAATTGATGCAATGGCGGGTTTGGTGGCGAACAATGTTAATTCGACTCTTATGGTCCCCACTGGCATAGCACTGCAAATTGCTGGAATGTCGATCCGATAACAGTGCAGTGATGTCAATGTCACATCTGGGAGCTTGTGAATATTGTGCCCAATGCTTATCTTCTTGACCAATGACCAATAAAAGGATAGTGAAAGAAACAGAGCAAAACATGGAGAAGGAAATATGGTGAATTAGAGTCAAATGTAACATAGACAGAAAGAGGATTAAATAGAGAGAAAGAAAGAGAGTGAATTAAGAGAAAGAGAAAAGAGACAGAAAGGAAAAGGAAGAAAAGATTAAAAAGAGCAAGCAGAACAAGAGGACATTTTAACCCAGTTATGTTTGGGAATTGCTATATTGGTCCTTGAGGAGTTAACGAGTGAATAGTAGGGTAGGTGTGCGAAATGTACAAACATTCTTGACCTGTGATATAGAATCAGTGGCCAGCATGAGCAGGGACAGTGGAAATACCCAGTGGGTACGGCATTGCATTGCTTTCATAGGAACATAGGAATTGCTAGACACAAAAAGACCAAGGTCCAACTAGTTGACCAACCATCCTGGTAGTGACATGATACAATGATAATGGAGCTATTGACTAATCATGGCAATCAATCTCTATCAGTTAGTCTACCACAGACCCAGACATGAGGAAAACCCCAGTGGTGGAGAGCTTTAGGAACCATAGGGCCAAAGTCACCTTTTTCTCCCCATGCATACTGCATATGTTATGTCTCAAATTACTAATATACTCTATCCCAAAATATTATTTTCTGAAAGAAATCTTTCTAGTTTGCATTTCAAGGAGTGACCCTCTTCTGAGTCTCAAAACAGCTTTGCGTCCTGAAAATTATTGCGTTCCGACATTAACCTGTCGGATGGCAAGACTGACACAAAAAACTGTCAAGACAGATAAAAAGAATAAAAAACCTTGAGAAACAATTCACTATCAGCTGGAGTGAGACTCTGCAGCTTCATTGGTTCCTTTCTGGGCCTCCAAGGTTGAGAGTCATGTCAGGACCATAAATCGCATCATTAATAGGGTTCTCTACGACATTAATTACCAGCCCTAAATGGCTGCGGTGGGAATAATTCGTAATAACGTCGTAAATCCAGCAACTTCATGATCACCATTAAGTTCAATGGAGAGCCTCATGATGAGAAGGGACCTTTATCGGCTTTGACGGTGGAGTGACACAAATCATCCAGCAATTCGGAGGATCGGAACTCATGGCGTATCTCTTTTACCTTGTAAATTGCTGGCTATTTTACAAATTAATAATGGCGAGCAAAATTAATGCGTTGTTCTAATGGCGTGACTTCCCAGCAATTTCTGCCCCAGTATTATTACAGACACCCTGCAACAAAAACAGAAAATGCTGGAAATACACAGCAGTCAGTTTGCATCACGTGGAGAGAACAGGTAAGTTAACATTTCAGGGATACGGCCCTTCACTGGAACTGAAAAAAATGAAAGATGAAGATGCATTTTCATAGAATCAGAACAAAAGGGGGAGGGGAAGAAGCAAAGGACGTTTTGTTGGACTGATGTGTAAGCTGCTTAAAAGAAAAAAACAGGTGATGGATAGACAACAGAGGTGATCTCTACATTAGACAATGGAAAGACACATAAAAGAAATTAAAGGCATTAGAGAAACAATAGCCAAGGCAGTAGGATGTTAAAAGATCCATACCACATCACCTACAGCTCCTACTATAAGGTAAATGGAGGCTATGCTTAAAATCTGAACCAAAGTCAATGTTCAGACTAGAGAGCTACTAAGTGCCCAGGTGAAAGATAATTGATAGGGTGGATTCTCCTCTGTGTTACTGCTCATTTTGGGGTGGATTTGGGGAAGTAAAAAGGGTAGAACTGGTTCTTTAAGGCCAGCGCCAAATCTGCCCCTAACCAACTGCAAATTCCCTTGTAAATGGGGTCAAGGGGTCTGGCCAGCACCTCTGCCCCATTCCCCTCCATTTCTGCCCCAAATCCACTCAAATAATTAACCATATAAATGTGGTGGTAGAGGCTGCAGCAGGTATCTGTGAGGCAGTTACAACTTGGAGGAAGGCATTTAGCATGTTCATACTAAGAACATAAGAATTAGGAGCAGGAGTAGCCCATGCGGCCCGTTTGAGCCTGCTCCACCATTCAATAAGATCATGGCTGATCTCGACCTCAACTCCACTTTCAGGCCCAATCCCCATATCATTTGATTCCCTTAGAGTCCAAAAATCTATCTATCTTAGCCTTGAATATACTCAACGACTCAGCATCCACAGCCCTTCGGGGTGGAGAATTTCAAAGATTCACAACCCTCTGAGTGAAGAAATTCCTCCTCATCTCAGTCTTAATTGGCCTACCCCTTATCCTGAGACTATGCCCCCTAGTTCTAGACTCTCCAGCCAGGGGAAACAACCTCTCAGCATCTACCCTGTCAATCCCCCTCAGAATCTTATATATTTCAATGACCACTCACTTAACCTGTCTATATCTCTTTGCAGGCTCTTTGTGTCCTCCTCACAGCTTACTTTCCCAGCTAGTTTTGTATCATCAGCAAACTTGGCTACATTACACTCGGTCCCTTCATCTAAGTCATTAATATAGATTGTAAATAGCTGAGGCCCAAGCACTGATCCTTGGGGTACCCCATTAGTTACAGTCTGCCAACCCGAAAATGACCCGTTTATTCCTACTCTCTGTTTTGTGTCCGTTAACCAAACCTCTATCCATATTATTACCCCCAACCCCATGAGCCCTTACCTTGCATAACAACCTTTTATATGGCACCTTATCGAATGCCTTTTGGAAATCCAAATATACAATATCCACTGGTTCCCCTTTATCTACTCTGCTAGTTTCATCCTCAAAAAGCTCTAAGAAATTTGTCAAATACAATTTCTCTTTCATAAAACCATGTTGACTCTACCTAATCATAATATGATTTTCTAAGTGCCCTGTTACCACTTCCTTAGTGATGGATTCCAGCATTTTCCCGAGGACTGATGTCCAAGCTAAGTGGCCTGTAGTTTCCTGTTTTCTCTCTCTCTCCTTTCTTGAATAGTGGGGTTACATTTGCTACCTTCCAATCCGCTTGGACCATTCTAAAATCTAGGGAATTTTGGAAGCTCACAAGCAATGCATCCACTATCTCTGCAGCCACCTCTTTTAGAAGCCTAGAATGTAGGCCATCAGATCCAGAGGTTGGTGTTGTTTTACCTGCATAGCATTCTTTAAAGGACTTTGAGGGTTGAGTGAGGACTTTTGCTGTTACCTTTACTCAGCTATGATCAAAGTACTGCTTATCACTTTAGATCTGGATTTTCCTATGGGAATACCTTTTTTTTTTGTTCTGAAGAGGAGGAGAGGATGAAATCATGCAAGAAGCCAGATTAGAGGCTCTTAGAGTCAGGCATAATAATAGGCCCCTTTTCGCTACAAGTGGACACTCAGTCAGCAGGATCTACTGGCCAAGAAGGTCTACATGGACTTCTCTGCACATCTGTGCCTCAGAAGGCTGCACCTCCCCCCAGAGGCTATTGGGAAAGTATGTCAGCAGCCCATTTACACCAGGTGAGCAATACTATCTGTACTAATCCAGGTCTTCTTTGTACCTGGACCCTTCCAGGCTGCATCAAGTGACCTGTGCCAGTCAGCAGCACACCACTGCATCAAGAATGTCACTGATGCTCTGCAGGAGGGCTGCACAATTCATTTGCTTTCCAATGCTACCTGAGAATCAAAGAGAAGAGATCGAGTTCTATCGGCTGGCTGGCTTCCAATAGGTGCAGAGAGCAATTGCTAGACCTCCAGTGTCACTCACAGTCTCCTATGAATACCCCCTCTATTTATGAACAGAAAGAGCATTGATTCCATCAATGTGCACCTCGTTTGTGGTGCTAATGACCTGATCCTACGTGTCAATATCAGATAACCAGGGAGCTGCCATGAGTCTTTCACCTTGTGACAATCCGGCATTCAAACCCTCATGACTCACGGCCACGTATATGTGTAGTAAATCAGTAACCAGGGCTATCCTGTCCACTCATGCCTGATGACTCCAGTGAGGTTTTCACAGACAGATGGGGAGAACTCATATAATGAGGCCCATACAACCACAAGAAGTATCATTGAGCAGACTATAGGAATCCTCATGCCTTGTTACAAATCCCTGGATAAATCAGATGGAGAGCAGCAGTAGAGCCCAGCCAGAGTCTCCAGGATCATTGTGGTATGTTGGATAAATCAGATGGAGAGCAGCAGTAGAGCCCAGCCAGAGTCTCCACGATCATTGTGGTATGTTGCATGCATCGTAACATTGTCACGAACATAGGCTTCAGAAACCTGAAGGCGATGATGATGATAACTATGAAGAGGAAGCACCTGCAACCTGACAGTACGAGGAGGATGCGCAGGAAGGAGAGGAAGTGGAGAAAGAGAGCCAGCAATCAGCAGTCAGTGGCCAGCTGGCAGAGCAAGGAGAGCTCAAATTATAGCCCGGTGCTTACAATAAATAAAAGTTAACTCACCAAAAGAAAGTCACTGCACACCTGCCTGTTTTCCGCCTCACACCCTCACAATGTCCTTCACTGTCCAAGACTTCTGCCAAGTTCCTTCATAAGACATAAGTCTCCATTAGCCCAGCCAGCATTCAACTCCCAAAAGTTGAAATACACAGAAACAAACTCACAACTCTGTGGGATAAAACTGTGTTTAATTTAAGGAACAATACTCACCAGAGAAGTGCCACAAAAATCCATTTTCTCTATCTCCAACTATTGCTGTGCTGTGTGCACAGGGCTGGAAATATCTGCTAAACGGAGTGGCAACGGGGATTTGGTGAGAGTGGGAATTCAGTGCAGAGGGGAAAGGAGGTGCAAAGTAATTTAAAACAAGGGGCAACAGTAAATCGATAAATATTCAGAGTAATTAATTGGATCTAAAGGGAATTTTTAAAGCAAAATGATGGGACAGCTGAGACCCATTGCCTGCAATTCCTGTGCCATGTGGGAACTCCAGGATGCTTCATGTGTCCTGGATAACCACGTGTGCAGGAAGTGCCTTCAGTTGCTTGAATTCGAGCTCAGGGTTTCTGAGCTTGAGCAGTGGCTGGAGTCACTGCAGGACATTTGGGAGGCTGGGAATTTCATGGAGCACATGCTCCAGGAGGTGGTCACCCTATAGCTACTGAGAGTTCAGGTGGCCATCCAGCAGGGTAGGAAGAGGCAGGCAGTACAGGAATCCTTCATTAACGTGGCACTCTCAAACCAGTTTTCAGCAGTGAATACCAGTGAGGGTGACGATACCTTGGGGGAGTGCAGTCTAGAGCACATCCACAGCACTGTGGGGCAAATGATTGAACGGGGGGGGGAGGCACAGCAAAGTGTAGAAATTCAGTGGTCATAGAGGATTCGATAGGTGGATAGACAGAGTCCCGCATGGTGTGTTTCCTTCCTGGTGCCAGGGTAAAGGATTTCACTGAGAGGGTGCAGAACATTCTGCGAGGGAAGGGAAACAGCCAGAAGTCGTGGTCCATGTGGAAACCAATGACAGAGGAAGGAAATGCTTTATTAGCACATAGGTAGTAAGGGACGTAAGGGATGCTTTACTAGTATGTAGGTTCAGTTAGACTAATGTCAACGGCACCATTGTCGCCCAACCAACCATAAACCCTCGCACAAGCAGTCATGTGACCCTCAATGTACTGGTCCAACATCCTATGGGATGATTCTATGGGATATGGGGAGAAAGCAGGGACAGGGTACTGAATTTGGATGATCAGCCATGATCGCATTGAATGGCGGAGCAGGCTAGAGGGGTCGAATGGCCAACTCCTGCTCCTATCTTCTATGATTCTATCCTCCAACTTGTGAGATTCAAAACATTTCTCCACCTTCCACACCCATTAAATGAAAACCTGACTGTGATGTTTGCCTTCAATATTGAGAGCCAGCAGAATGGTGTGAGCAACACATTTTTTATAGTGAACAAGCTAATTGGACAAAAATGAGAAGTCGCACAACACCAGGTTATAGTCCAACAGTTTTATTTGAAATCACGAGCTTTCGGAGCGCTGCTCCTTCGTCAGGTAAAGTGAGGGAATACAAATCAGCAAAGCATATATAGACAGAGAGCAATGTGTTTCTGACTACCCTCCATCACACCTCGGCAGAGATACATATCAGTCAGGAAGGCATTATATCAAAGACACAGCAAAATACAGCTAAGACAATGCGGTGGGGTCACAGGGGGTCCAACGTGTCAAATGCTGCAGTCTGCAGTTAAGCTTTTTACTTTTTTTTTAAAACTGGAAATCACATCTGTGAACACTCTACCGCAAGCCCACGGAGAACCTCACGATGCTCCACTTCTCCAGCTTCCACCCTAACCACATTAAAGAAGCCATCCCCTATGGACAAGCCCTGCGAATACACAGGATCTGCTCAGACGAGGAGGAACGCGATGGACACCTACGGACGCTGAAAGATGCCCTCGTAAGAACGGGATATGATGCTCGACTCGTCGATCGACAGTTCCAACGGGCCACAGCGAAAAATCACATAGACCTCCTCAGAAGGCGAACACGGGACACAACCAACAGAGTACCCTACGTCGTCCAGTACTTCCCCGGAGCGGAGAAACTACGCCATGTTCTTCACAGCCTTCAACATGTCATCGATGACGACGAACACCTCGCTAAGGCCATCCCCACGCCTCCACTACTCGCCTTCAAGCAGCCGCCTAACCTCAAAAGTACCATCGTTCACAGCAAATTACCCAGCTGTCAGGAGAACAGCGACCACGACACCACACAACCCTGCCACGGCAACCTCTGCAAGACATGCCAGATCATCAACACAGATACCATCATCACACGTGAGGACACTACCCACCAGGTACATGGCACATACTCATGTGACTCGGCCAACGTTGTCTACCTCATACATTGCAGGAAAGGATGCACCGCAGCATGGTACATCGGCGAGACCATGCAGACACTGAGACAACGTATGAACGGACACCGCGCAACAATCGCCAGGCATGATTGTTACCTCCAGTCGGGGAACACTTCAGCAGTCAAGGACATTCAGCCTCGGATCTGCGGGTAAGCATTCTCCAAGGCGGCCTTCGAGACACACGACAACGCAAAATCATCGAGCAGAAGCTGATAGCCAAGTTCCGCACCCATGAGGACGGCCTCAACCGGGATCTTGGTTTCATCTCACGCTCCATGACGTAGAGTCATCCAGACTCGAGTCGTCGTTGTCTTGTTCACAGATGTGATTTCCAGTTTTTAAAAAAAAGTAAAAAGCTTAACTGCAGACTGCAGCATTTGACACGTTGGACCCCCTGTGACCCCACCTCATTGTCTTAGCTGTATTTTGCTGTGTCTTTGATGTAATGCCTTCCTAACTGATTGTATCTCTGCCGAGGTGTGATGGAGGGCAGTCAGAAACACATTGTTCTCTGTCTATATATGCTTTGCTGATTTGTATTCCCTCACTTTACCTGACGAAGGAGCAGCGCTCCGAAAGCTCGTGATTTCAAATAAATCTGTTGGACTATAACCTGGTGTTGTGCGACTTCTCATTTTTGTCCACCCCAGTCCAACACCGGCATCTCCGCATCAAAGCTAATTGGATTAAGACAAAAGAAATGTGACATCCTTGTGTTAACTCTCTGAGATCTATATATTGTTTCTTTCTATACCTATCACGTCTACATAGTGCTGCCCCTGTGGCTTCAGCAGAGATGGTGGAAGACTGCTGTTCACCTTTCTCAATGTCATGAGTTGTTATTGGTCGATGGCCTCTGGGTTTTGGAGCCCGTGAGGGCCCTACCACTGCGGAAAAGCAGAGTGGAGGAGATCAGTGTCGCCTTGGAAGCCCCGATCTAATCTGTCTACGATCTTGTCAAAACCGGTAGAGACACTCGCAGCCGGAGCCTGCATAGCTGCCATCTCAGCCTACATGCAGGGCACGATGGCTAGCAACATTGAGTCATGTGAGTGGCCGGCTACAGTTTCCGAAGAGCTCGTCACATGCTCCATGGTGGATTGCAGAGTTGAAAAGTTCTGTGACATCACCCCACATATGTTCGGTTGGACTCCTCCATCCTCACTGCCCTGCGGACAGTGAGCCCGGCATGCCTGCCAATACCTCACATAGTTGCTGCTGTGCCTCCAACATTCTCCTGTTCAGTGCTGGCCCCAGGGGCTCTGCATCGCTGTCCTGGTCAGCAGAGTTTGTAGAGGACGGCGCCCTCGGGTGCGTAATTTCATCCGCTGCCCCTGCCACCATTCTCTGCTCATGCTCACTTATGCCATGAGAGTCACCAAGCACAGTCCGGTTTACCTGTCTACAAGGCCCAACTGAGTTGCTGGTATCTGCGCTGGTGCCTGCAACACTTGTGTCATGTGACGGTGCAGCCTCAGCAGGTATCAGCTCCTCTGAGGAGTCTTCGTCCTCTCCCATCAGGGGCTCTTGATCGTTTTGCAATGTCCCTGGAGAAGAGAAGAAAGGGATAATATAAAATGATGGCACTTTCAGAATGTTGATCTGCACATGAAACACTTCATCAGAGTTGTCAATGTTTTGAGGTCCACTGAAGGTGAAGTTGTTTTGTGGCAGATGCGGGTATGAAAGATTAATGGTGTCACCCTTCTCCACTGGATCACGAGCCTCGCCATCGCCAACGCTGAGGGAGCTTGATAATTCCGCTGATGTCAAGTGCCTCCTCCTCCGCCGGGGAGATTTCTACTATGTCTTGTGGTCTTCCACCGGTCCTTGCCCTCTCCCTGGCGTTTTGTGCTCTCTTCTCCTGCAAGGATGGCACATCATACCTATGACCAATCGGACTGAATCAATGAACTTATGAGTGGCTCTGAGTTACGTGTACATCTGATGGATGCAGTGCAAATGGTGAAAGAATCAGACACATGGATAAGGAGTGTGAGTAGCATGCCTTTGAGGATTGTGCTAATGGGCCATTTCAGGATGTGTGATGAGAGTGGTTGAGGTGATTGAGGTCGTACAAGATGAGATGAGGATTGCAGTCACTGGCAGTGGTGGAGGGAGGAAACAGAAGGTGAACATGCCAAGGGAGTGAGGGTGACAGGAGGTACATTGATTCAGTCGATTGGTGATGATGAGAGTGATGTGGAACTGAGGAGTGGTGTGAATGGGTTCCGACTGACGAGACAAAGTGAGAGGGGGGTGCAGTGCAGATTCTGGGAGAATATAGCCGTGTCCTCACCTTTCCTGACCTGGTCAGGTCATTGACCGCTTGTGGCACTGAATGCGTGATCTCTGGGTAACACTCTTGCTGCTGACCTCCTCTGCCAGCTCCAACCAGGCCTTCTTGGTCATGGCAGCAGACTTCTTTTTCCCACTGGCTTGGAACGGCACCTCCCTCCTGCTCCTTGCTGCCCCCAGCAGCACATCCAAAGGCACATCTGAAAATCTGGCCGCAGCCTTTCCTCTTCTCCCACTCATGGTTCCACTTCCTGCTTCTTTGCCAATTCAATCTTACAAACCACCTCCTCCATTCCATCTCTGAACTGGGCCTTTAAATAGTCGAGCGAAATTGCATCATGCGGGTCCGTGTCACACCCGCTCACGCTCAGTGAAGACGTGAAGCCCGGAAGTAAAATGATAATGAGGCATTCCCGTTGAATTTCAGATATTCCTAACCGTTCAACGATGTTGTGTGTTCTTCACCCAATATCGCACCCACCACCGCCCCCCCCCCTCCCACCTCCCCACCCCTCGCTCCATTCCCTTCTCTGCGCTAATATTGGGGCCCAAGAGTCATATGCCAGGCTCTGATATATGGGACCTTCAGCTATTCAATGAGTCTCTCACAGTTCAAGTATGCTCTTTCTTGAACACCAATTCAATTTCCACTTATAGGATTCGCCTGACGATTACTCAGGAATTTACTTAGTTCTCTCCCACGCTTTCTATTCAAACAGTCTGTGTTATTATTGTCACCCACCTTTTCCCTGATGCAGTTTCTATTTATTCAAATAATTCCATCTAAATTTCTTCCTCCTGTCCCAGTAGTTTGTAGCAATTCTCAATTACTAATTTCCTTCTTTCTGTGTCATAGAACGTGACCCAAACTGACTCAGATTTCTCCAAGTCCAAAATTAAATCTTTTTCAATAACATTCAAACCCCATGTTACAAGCAATGGTATCCCCTCTCTCAATTTAACTTTCTTAATCCCCTTTGAAAAAATGTAATCCTGTTACGTGAAAAGTGTATCCATCTTCTGATTTAACCAAGCTTCTGTTAAGTCCTGCTTTCTAATTCCAGACAAAATTCTCAAGCTCCAGCATCTTGTTTCTGCTCCCAAGTGGGCCACCCTCCTTTGCTGCACCTTCTGAAGAAGGGCCTTCGAGACGTCTGTTATAAATGGGGAGAGGGGTTGCCCCATGTCTCCTTCCAGGCACTTGTGGAATTAAATGTTTGCTCAACAATCATTAAGCAACAGTTAGCAATCCTTTAACAATCGGGATGAATTTCCCACCCTATAACCAATGGAGATGTTGGCCCAGCTCCCTATACCAACAGTTCCTATGCAAGGAGCCTATTACAACGAGGAGGAGGCAAGTCTTGTAAAATTCAACGAGGCCACTGCTCCAAGTTCTTGGGATAGCTAAGCCTGCACCATGCGCAAGGGCAGTCCTGATTTTACTAGTCTCACAAATTTTTTTGATAAACTTTGGTTTAATATGTATGTCTTTATATTCCTTTTTAATTTTCTCTGACTTTCCATCCATGATATCAATCATCCCACATTTAAACACCAATACTAGATCAAGCCCCTATCCCTTCATTAACACATCACGGTATGGTTATGCATTTCTTGACCTCGTCCCTGGAAAACCAGAAGTAACCCCATCATCCCTCTCCCTACATACCGAACTAATGAGTCCTCTGCTACAACGGCTTGTCTAGTTACACTCTTAACTTTCCATTACGTGTGACACTTCACTCCATAGCAAGTGTTTACCACTTTAGCATTTCTAGGATTCTTTGCAATTCAAATTAAGTACTGTCCCTAATAACCAACATCACTAAAAACAGATTATCTGGTCATTATTTTAATGCTGTTTGTGGGACCTTGCTTTCTGCAAATTGGCTACCGTGTTTCCCTGCATTACAACAGTGGCTACACTTCAAAAGTACTTCATCAGCACGATATAAATGCAAGTTTTTTTCTTTCTTTCTTATTTGCTTGCTGGCTATTAAGTTTGTCCTGGGTCTCCACACGTCCTCCATTAAATCATACAATCTGCTGTTATTTTAGCCTTTCCATATGTCAGATCTTCACTGGCTCTTACCTTATTCTCTGTAAAATGTTTTCTTGCCTGTCCTGTTAGTACTAAATAAATAGCCTCTGGGTTCTGGACGAACTTCTGTCCTAAATATACACATTTGATTATTCATCCTCATTTCCTGAAATTTGGCTCTTGTGTTAGCATTTGTCTTTTTGGACCTCCAGTGTTTCTGACCTTCACTGTTTGAGATTCTCAGAGCCTGACTATGCCTTGCTCCTTCCAGCTATTGTTTTTAACCAGCAGGGAGGTCCAAGACGAAAATCTTAGAATCTTTTTTTACATCTCTTCTTAGAGACGTTCAAGGACCTCAGCTGCATTGTCCTGCATTCTTGAAAATATATTTATATTACAGATTGCTATTCCCGATTTACAAACAGCGGGTGAAAATACTCTTGGTTTTGGGCCTTGCACTATCAGATATGCTTCTGAGTCCAAAGTCACTCATCCTGCACCATCCTCATAGTTGCTAAAGAATCAAATTCAAGGACTTTCAATATGTTCTACTGAAGACCCTCAGTCCCCAAGAGAATACTTTACTCGCTCGGTAGTCTGTTCAATTAGAATGAATATCCCAAAATTAAA